>JADRCD010207321.1:8655-20327 GCA_019843815.1 Montemys delectorum
AGAGAGAGAGAGAGAGAGAGAGAGAGAGAGAGAGAGAGAGAGAGCGAGCTATCAACAGAGAGAGAGTTGGACTTGAGTTTTCTTCCTCTATCAGAGTCAAGTTCACCCCAGGCTAGTCTGACACTTGGCTTCTTTTGGTCACTTTTCAGATGGAGCAGCCATGTCCTCCAGGACCCCTTCTGACTTCCATTTGAGGAAACCTTTTCATAGCCATTGTGCCCTCTGGTCCCCAGGCAGCTGTATCTGCATTTTAGGACTGAGGAAGATGGTGCCTGCTGAAGGCAAGTACCAGAGCTCAGGGCATATGCAAATGGCTGTGCTGAAATGCAGGCTCCTGGCCCCAGAACAAACACCAGTAGGTGGTCCAGAGAGAGGGGTGTGTCAAAGGGTGGTCATAGCCTGATGTACACCACCCTGCGTAAGTCCTGCCCAGCCCCACCCTGCGGAGGCCACCAGTAAGACTTTGTGTCATCTCGCACCTGCAAATAATAGAAATCTCAAAGGGTGGTGGGATTTAAAAAAAATGATGTGAGAGGAGTTTGCAAACTGTAAACACCTATTACCTGTAAAGAGGCATGAGGTCACTGGGGAGCTGGCCACCCATGTTCTAGGGACCTGAATGCCAACAGCTAGAAGTGGGGCTGCGGCACCAGCTTGCTTAGGATATAGGTAAGATTAAAGAAGCTAGGGAAACAGTTTTCTGCCACTGTGGCCAGGGTTAGAACACTTGTTGGCTCTGCTAAGAAGAAAAATACCCTGCCACAACTGGAGTCAACTCTCCTGGGTTGGTCTATGTGGGGACCACTCTGCTGCCCTTCCGGGGATGAGCCCTGATGTTTTTTCAGGTTCAAGGAGAACAATTCCCCAGAGAAAGAAGGATAGATTGCACTAAAGAAAGGAAGCCTTCATCCTAGTCTGTTGAGAATGAAGCGCTGGAAACTATGTCAGCCACTGTATAGTCATGGGGAGCAAAGAAAAAGAAGCCTGACTCTCCAGAGCAGGAACAGGCTGTTTTATACAGGACCCAGGAAGAAACTGGAGTAGGGGTCCAGGAGGGCTTCCTGGAGGAACTGTGCCTTTCACAATGGGTCCAAGTAAGGCAGAGTTAGATCAAATGGCTGGGGACACAGTTATAGTAAACAAGCAAGCATGTGCATGAAGCAGGCACTCCTGGCCAGGAGCTCTGTGAACACTGGGATACAAGGAACAGGTGGCTGCGTCTGGGTCAGCAGGGGTGGGGGTAGGGACAGCAGGGTGTTCTGTTGAGTCTGACCTATGCCAGTGGAGAATATGTGGGTGCTGGGGATTGAACCCTGGCCCTATGGAAGATGAGCCAGTGCTCTTAACTTCTGAAACCACTCTCCAGCCACTCCTGAGACTCTTGAACAAGATCTCATGGTCCCTAAAGCACCACTGAGACCCCGACACCCCACCCCAATAGAAGCCACACAGGGAGGACCCAAGGACTGGCGCCAAGCCCCTCTGGACATGAGATTAATGGCCCTGAAATTATGATAAAATAAACGTTTGGTCCGGCTCTGTCTGCCCAAGTGTAGGTAGGTGGAAAGCAGAGGGAAAGACAGGAAGAAAGGGGTGAGGGCTTTGAAGAAAGCACAGAAGAAACACAGCATGCTCTCCGAACACCCAAATGGGAAGCTTGGGGAAAGCAGGCCACTGGCAGTTACTTTATACTGCGAAGTGAGAGGCCTGCTGGCTCTGGGGTCTGAAGGGACAGAGGGGAGGGACAGAGAAATGCGGGGAACTGAGGAAGCAAAGCCCTGTCTCCCCCACACACACCCCAACCCCATCACAGCACTAAAGCACACCCTGGCCACCCCCTCCCAGGCAGTCTTGACCCTATCCCCTGTCCCGAGGGGTGCCAGGAAGACAGGAATCCCTGCTTCTCTCTCTTTTCATCCCAGCTGCCAGCCCCACCCGAGGATCCCACAGCCCAGGACAGGCCACCTGGTGACTGTTCCCAGAAGGTGCCCAGATTCTGAGCAGACATGTCCCAGAAGCCTTTGGCGACAGTGGCGGCAGCCGGTTCTTTAAAAAGGCCTCACGTCATGCTACAGTCAGCTGTGGGGGCCCAGGCACCGGGGTGTTTACGGCTACCACTGTTCTCCCAAAAGCTCCTCTGTGCCGCCCCTCTGATGAGCCAATGGACGAGCCTCTGTCTCTCTCTCCTCTGTCTTCTGCTGGTCTCACCCCAGCCCCTGCAGACATAGTGCTTGCTTCTTCTGCAAGCTGGGGTCAGTCGGGGTAACAATGGGATGACTTTGCAGCTCAATGCTACTGTTTGGTTAGAACTCCAACCATGACAAGTTAGGACCAGGCCACACTTTTGGAGATGACCTCAGCAATTACAGAGCAGGACCTGGCCACTCTGATCCAGACACACATGCATGCACTCGTGCACACACATGCGGGTACATATGGGGGACAAAAGTTAACATCAGACTATCTTCCTCACTTACCTCTGTACAATATTTCCTTTCTTTTTGAGATGGGGTTTCTCCCTGAACCTAAGCCTTGTCATTTCATCGACACATGCTGCCACACTAGGCTTTTTATGAGTCTAATAGGGTGGGAACTCTGGCCCTCACCTCTGCATCGCAAGCCCTTTACCTATTAAGCCATCTCCTTAGCTACTGTCCTCCCATTAGACTCCCCATTAGACTCCCCGACCTTCTTGCTTGCCTGTCTCTTCCAAGGCCAGAGGGAAACAGTCACTTTCCACTATTACCAGGATTAACAGCTTTGAGATTAAAAACAAAACAAAAAAACAAAAAAAGTTGCCAGTATCCTAAGAACTGATTAGGTGGCCTTCAGGTACTCCCAAGAAGGAAGAAATGACACCTGGTGTCAGAAGAGGAAGAAACAACACTGAACGCAAACAAGGGGGTGGCAGTGGGGGGGAATAAAAACCAGAGATAAAAAGTCAAGAGCAAACAGCGGCGCCTGAGAAACACGAACTGCAGCCGCCAAGTTTTACGGCATCCAGCCTGTTATTCATAAGCGAGTTTCCTCTCTCACAAAGAACCTTTTGCACGGTTTTCGCTGCTGCCTCCAAACCAGCTGCTCGCGCTGTTGTATCCTGAGTGATGATGAGGTTCTGAAAGGGCTTTCTGGGAACAGATGGCCAGGGGAGAGCTGGGGAATGTGCCAGCGGAGGGCCGGGCGAGCTGCCAAGGCCTGCGGTGACTGAGTTCTTGGGCTTCCAGCTCGCGTGCTTTCCCTGCCCTCTGCCCTCCGTGGCGCCAGCAGGCCTTCCCAGCGAGCGCTCGGAACATCTGGAGTCTGGGGTTGCCAGGAGGGGGGGTCGGTCGGCCTGGTGGGGGGACCCGCTGTTCCTGCGGAGCTCCCATAGACTTGCAGGCAGGCCCGCCTCTCCCAGCAGATAATCAAAACCACAGCACCGAATGGGAACCAGGCGGCGCTCCCAGCTGCAGCCGGAGGCCGCCAGGCGACTTAACCCGGTGTCAGGCCTCACTGGCGGCACAGCCCTGGGGGTACTCGGAGCTGATGACACCCCCCCTCGCCCCCGAATCCAGGCCCACCCCACTCCTTGCCACCACCAGCGGGCTATTGGCTCCCTGCAGCTAAATGGAACCTCCACGTGCTGCAGATGCCTATTTACATAAGGGCTCCAAGTGGGTATAGCACAGGACATAGTGTGCAGGCTGGGGGGTGGGGGTGGGGGCCGCTCCTGGGCAATCTTCAGGGGAGAAAGAGCTTGCGGGTTTTCAACCAAAGAAAGGAAACTTACTTCCTAGCCCTAAGGCACATGGCTTTCTCTTGGCCTCAGTTTCCCTTCTGTGCAGTGGGGGGCAGGGGGCACTGCTTCCGACTCCAAGAGTATTACTGATAAGGGGTAGAGACGGTAGATACAGTGCTTGGTGCACAGTATACCTCACCATATGGTTGGTGTCTGTTGATGGAGGTCTGTTTATTGGCATTCTTGTGAGCCAAATGCTGCCTAGATTTCTTGATATAGATCCACGCCCTTTGAAATCGAGGATTTATGGACTAGCTGCTTGCTGGCCTCACTTTAAAGGACAGGATCAGCACGTCAGATTCAAATGCTAGAGATGCAAGAATCGCTAACTTGAAGGATCCGCATCTGTCCCTTTCCTGGGATGTTCCTTCCTAGCGCTGGATACGAACTTGTCACTTTGTAGCTGTACATTCAGAGATTCCCTTTCTGAGAAAAGGGCAGCCCCTTCGGACACAGGCAGAAAGGAAGGCATAATGTTCCTGCTTTATGGGGGGGAGGGGATCCTGGGGACCAAAGAGCTTAAGAAATAAATCCAGGGTCACCAAGAAAGAAAAGTAATGCCAGGATTTAAAAACCTTGTCCCATCCCAAAGTCCTGTTTTGTTTAGTTCACAGTTAAGCATGTCACAGAAGGCAGCACCTATGAGAGGTGTAGAGCTCTCGGGGGAGGGGGGGCTCACCCCAACTCTACACAATCACCCTTCTGAAACATCCATATCCTAAGCACAGTGAGTCCTTGCAACAGAGACGGCTCTCAGGCTTATGCATGCAAGTCGGTTTCTTTTCTCTTTTTCCCCTGTTTCTCTCTCTCTCTCTCTCTCTCTCTCTCTCTCTCTCTCTCTCTCTCTCTCTCTCTCTCTCCTCACACCCAGAACTACAGGGTGAAGGGCAGAGTTCTGATCTGCAGAGTTGGGGTAGCGGCACACCAGCCTCTACCCTACCCCAGACCACCCAAGTAACATCACAGGCCATTGCAAGGAAAGCCGGCCAGCCTGAGCTCACCTGGGAGGCTCCCCAGCTAATGATCCCTCCAATCCAGACCTTGCCAGACTTGTGGCCTAACGGTGTCAAATGTGAGAGAAGAAACAGCAGCTGAGAGGGGAGGCTCCATGTTGGAACAGCTGGCGACAAACATCTATGTAATTGGAATGCCAGAAAAAATAAATTGCATCCATTTTTATGACTGGAAGGGAATTGGGTGGTGGTTTCCCACCCACCTCTCTTTTTTCCCAGCGTTGATGGACTCCGCAGACTTTGAGAGCAAATGGCATTTAACTCAATGGCTTAGCCTAGAGGATCTGGACTTGAGAGCTCGCTGGCCTGCCTGAGCTCCACATGGGAAGTCAACAGTACAAGCTTTACAGAAGGGTACAGCCAGGCACAGTAGCAGTGACCACTTATGTGGCAGGCTGAGGTAGACAAAGCTAGGCCAGTGCCCTCAGTGGATGCTCAGGCCCACACAGAGCTGGGGGAGCTGGACCCAGGCAGGGAGAGGCTCTTGAGACTTTGCCACAAACATTCAGGCTCTATGAACAGCCCACAAAAGGATGGTCCAGCGCTCAGCCACCTAGACAGAAAGCAGCCCTGGACAAGCAAAGCTCACACTAACTCTCCTCTTTTCCCCACTGACGACCCCCAAATCATCTGCCCTTGGTCTGTCCCCAGAATTGATATTACACAACTCTAATTATTGAGACGGTCTTTCAAAGAACAGAGTCTGGTACCCCACCTACTATCTCTTTAAAAAAGCTTCTCCCTCCTCCTAGACAGTAGTAAGCAGCAGAAGGCTATAAAGCTTTGCCTGCTTAAGGGACCACAGACTCCAGGGCACCCACACTCAAGAGGCTCCTCTCCATTTCCTTAGCCCCACAGGCCACACAGGCAGACTAGCAGCCTGGGTCCCTTAATGGAGTGAGGGCTACTTATCCTACTATCCCATCCCAACCCATTGCTGTGAGCAACTAAGGCAGGGCCTCAATGGCCGTTCACTATCAAGACTCAAAGAACTCCATAGATCTCAGTAACATTGTTACTAAGTTACTTGTAATCTCTGGAAGAAAGTGTTCTAGACTGGGGATACTGGCTCTCCTCTTCCCATAGGATGACACTCACAGAGATTGGTTTTGAAGAGACGGGTCTGTCCCCCTTCCTGTTCTCCATCTTCCTCCTTCTGAGAGGCCCTCGGAAGCTGCCACCATAGAAACAGAAGCTGCAGGAGCGTGGCACAGGGCCAGGTGCTTAGCTGCTCTTTCTCCAGCACAGCAGACTTGGGACAGCCCTCCCCCAGAGCCTTTCCTCCTCCAGTCCTGTCTCTCTGCTGAAAGGCCTCTGACAAGGCTCTCTGCACTGCTAGGGCTTATTCGATGGCTGAGAAGCTAGACAGGAAGAGTGGCTGGTGAAGGGCTGTGATGGATTGAGACTAAGGCCTGAGGAGTGAGCAAAATCCAGTGCTGATTCTGTTCTTAATGCAGACGGTGGCAGGGTGGCTCATGGGGTGGGTGAATCAGGAACCCTGGAGGACTCAGGCTCTCAAACCAATATCCTGAAGGAGCATCACCCAGCCCCCATCTTGGGGACATGTTTGCTCACAGAGCCATTCCCCTAGCTCAAACTGTCACAAGCCACGCTGGCCAGGACCACCAGCATCTCAGGCAGAGCAGACGTCTGCTCATAGACACAGCAGACTTCATCCACATCCCTTTGGCCTCACTCAGCCTCTTGCTGCCCTTCCTGGTGGTCTCACACCACAACTGCTCTTTCCACTTAAGGCTTTGGGGTACAGGGAACTCACTCTGTAGCCAGGGTTGCCTGGAAATTCTTGGCAATCTTCTTGCCTCAGCTCCCAGAGTACTGGGCTGGGATTACAGGTATGAGCCACCTTCCAAGACGCCATGTAAGCCTTTAAACATGAGCTGAGTCAGGTGGGCCGTGAGATGACTCAGAGGGTAAAGGCACTTGCCACCAAGCCTGATGAACTGAGTTTAATCCCTGGACCCTATGTGGAAGAAAAGGGAGAACCAACAAGTTGTCCTCTGATGACCTCCACGCACATAACTAGTCCCTCCCCAGCCCCGTGAATTAATTTTCTCAATGCAAATGAGATGTAATGGGATTTCAACATGTGCCCTCAATTACATGTATTGGAAACGCAACTCCAAATCTCATGTGCCAATAATACGGAGGCAGGGACTTCTGGGAGTTAATTACATGACATGAGGTCATCCAGGTGGAGCCCTCATGACAGTACTGACTTTGTAAGCGGAAGAGAAACTTGAGCTAGCAGGCTTGCTGTCTGACTGTATGATGCCCTCGACCAGGCAAGATAGATAAAGCAAGAAAGTCCTTACCAGAAACCAACACTGGACTGACTATTGGTCAGCTCCAGAACCAAGAGGTAAATAAGTGTCTGTTTTTCAGAAACTACCTAGCCTCTGGGATAGGGACAGAGGCAACTATGAAGCTATCCCCAAGGGACATGAAAGGACAAGCAACCAACCATGACTTGGCCTTGGGAGGAAGAGGCTGGGAGGTGAGTGTAGCCTGAGATGGTCATCTCATTTTCCATGGAGGAACAGCAAGGGCCCCCAGTGTTCCTGAGTTGCCCATAGGCCAAGTGGAGAGCAGACATACCCAGAGCTTGGCAAATATGGCCATGCACTCTATCCCAGGGCCTTCTGGAAGGTGATGCTAGTAACAAGCCCAGGGCATGGAATCCCATGCTACTCCAGACCCAGAAAGGGCAAAGCAGGTACCTGCATGGAAAGTTCTAGATCTTACCTCCTTGCACCCTCTAAGGCCTGTCAGGACTCTGGGAAAATCTTCCCAGTCCTCCCACCCGCTCAACAGACTCTACTATATACCATGGCTCCCACAGTCCTCTGACAGCTGGAGACTCCATGTGAAGAACAAGAATTCCTCCTTAGATTTTTGTCTTTTTTATTCTGATTATTCTTGGCTTCTACATCCTCCAACCACAACGTACTATTGCCACTAGGTGGCAGGGACAGTGTGGCAAACTATTTTGCATCTATACCCCCATGTCTGTCACAAAGAGGATCCTGCACAGGGAGTTTAGGTATACAGAAAAAGACTTTGAGATCCCCTTCCAAACCCATGCTAAAGGACTCCTGTAGCGGTTACATGTCCTAAGAGGTGCTGTATATACCCGCTGAAGCAGGACGTATCCTTTGGAGCCTGCCAATGTCCCAGGCTGTAGCATGGCAGTGCTGAGCCCTGGAGCTGAAGCACAGCCTCTGTCCCCTCTTGCCACATGAGGCTTTTCAAAGAGGCAGTTCTGCACATAAGAAGGAGAAGCCAGGCCTGGAAGCACATCCCGGAGGCCACAAGAGCCAAGGAGACGAGGGAGGGTCATTACTTTAAGTGGATAGGGCATATCTAAAGATGTGCTTCCTGTTCAGACCTTTTCGAACTGCTCTCTCATCCCCCACCCCCACCCTCACCCCCACCCCAGAGCAAAGGGAAGGCACCCTCCAACCAGTTACCAAGCAGGCAGGTCCGCCCTCCCTTCTGGCGACCCATGAACACAGCATTTTATCTTTGAGGTGGCTCTGAGTGGGTACCCCACTCGTTCTAGCTGTCAAGGAAGCTTGATAAGTTAGGAAATGGTTCTCAAGTGCTAGGCGACAGCCCGGGCTGTCAGATAACTCCTAATCTGCTACCTCCATCTCCTCATCTACACCACAGGGAGGTCTCCATGGTTTCTTAGCCTTGAGGTGATTTGACAGGGCTCCAAATGCTTGGCTCTCCGGGGCACCCCCACTGGCTGGCTTTTCTTCCCTGGTTCTCTGGCTGGAGCTGGAGTGTGCCGCTCAGTCAAAGGACTAGCTGAAGGAGGGGCCTGGTGCTGTGGAGTGGGGAGGGGAGAGAGGAAGGTAAGGAGTCTCTGCCCAGGCTGCCCATCTGCACCACTAAGGGACACACACCAACAGCTGAATGCCAGGGGAGTTCACCAAGAGTTTACCAACCTCCTTTGTCACGGAGCACGCGGCATGGAGCCATCAATCACGCCTTCATTTACCCATGTCACTCTCCCAAGGAAAGCAGGAAAGCTGGCCCCAGAGTGGCCGGTGGCGCTTCCTCTCTCACCCACTTGATGAGGGCCTCTCCTAATTGGCCCTGCTAAATCACTCCCAGGAATGCAATGTGCAATTAGGGCCGGTAGCACCCCCTGAGGAGGGCCTCCCTGGCTGGGGCCTCAGTGGCCTCTGGGAAATCAGGGCAAGCTATAGGTTCCCTGGGGGAGGGGCAGGCCAAAAGGATGGAAGCAGGGAAGGAGTGGATGAAGGACACCAGAGCCCCCACCTCTTGTTCCCAGGACCTCCTGGGCATCTCACAGACTGCATCCCACTGTCTTTTTCCATGCATTACAGGGGGACAGACCCAGACAGCTACAGCAAGTCAGCTAAGTACTGGACTGGATATCTGGAAGCATCAAGCGTGTAGGAAACTATGGTTGTGCCCAACCCTTTTTCTCCTCCACAGATTTCCTTAAATATATCAGGCTTAGTACAGGCTGTCTGCTCCACCCGCCTCCAGGGATATCCCTGCTTCATCGCCAGGCGGCCTCTTAGCTGTCCTACTGGTCCCAGCCCAAATGCCACTTCCAACAAGACGTTCTGTCCAGCTCCCTCGGGCCGGAGAATTACTGTGCATCTTCCATCTGGCCTTCCCACACCCCAGGACAGGCCACCCTATCCCTTCCGCTTGGTCATACAGGATGTCTTTCTGACCACCTTATCACTGCATGATAGAAAGTTTATACCCCTGCCCAACTTTCTCAGTGAATCTCTCCATAATGAATAAATGAATAAATATCACCGTCCTCCCTCATGCACAGCTTCAAACGACTCCTCAGAGAAAACCACATTCCCCAAACCCACTGATAGCCTCTCCTGGGCTACCACCTATTTGGGGAACTCTCATCCTGACAGAACATCTAACTGTCAGGGCCACACGGGATCATTTAGCCTCTTATCACATAGGAACAGGAAGGGCTTCAAAGATGGACCGGTTCCTCATTTAAGGAAAAACCAAACCCAAACCTAGAGACTCCAGGATATCGAAGGTCCAAAGCATCTCTATGCTCACGATCCCACCCATGATTCCCGGGATGTGAGGATTCCTGGACCTGAGGTGTCTTCCGGAACATTCCAAGAGGCTGATCTCTCTGGCCCCTTGGGAATCCAGGACACACGCAGGGTGTCCCTACCTCACCGTCCCCAATTCCCCTAAGGTTGCTGCCCCAGTGCAGGTGAGTACCCTACCTTACGCTTCTTGGCGCGTCCCTCTGCCTGCAGGGTGCGGGTGCAGCGCTGCACACACTCGGAGAAGCTGAGGTTGCTGTGGTCGGCACTGTAGTCCAGGTCAGCCAGCCGCGCCAGGGACAGGATGTAGTTACAGGCAATCCTCAGGATGGCCAGTTTGGACAGCTTCTGACCATAGGAGTAGCAGGGCACCTGAGAATGGAGGGAGAGGGCATCAGGAATGGCTGCAAGGGGCTCTGCTGAGCATCACCCCTTAGTACCTACCTTGGCTGGCAGGTTAGCGGAGGCAGCCTATCTATTGTGTGTCTGGGCACACCTGACTTTACGACCTGTGCTAATTAAGCACCTGAGGTTTACACACTCACATCCCAGCTCAGCCACGCCCACACTCTAGGGTGTGTCCAAATTCCCATTTGACAGGAGGAGATGATGAGTCCAGACTTATACCCAACCAGCAGCTGAAGTACCACCGATCTCCACTCTACAGAGCCCCGTCCTCCTGGCTATGGAGGAGGGGCAGACATTCTTCCTAATCATTCACTGACACTTATTTTGTTGAGGCCTCAACAATTAAAAAACTTTTCTTTCTTTTTTTTTTTTTTTTTTTTTTTGAGATAGTGTCTCACTGTGTAGCCCTGACTGGGCTGGCCTCGAACTCAGAGACTTGCCTGCCTCTGCCTCCTGAGTGCTGAGATTAAAGGTGTGTGCCACCATGCCCTGCAAAAACTTGACTCCTATGGGCTTGGTAGTATATACCTATAATCCTAGCACTTAGGAGGTAGAGACAGGGGGATCAGGAATTCAAAATCAGTCTCACACAGCAAGTTCAAAGATACATAAATTGTGACCCTGTCTCAAAACATTTTTTTAAAGTAAATTTAAAAGAAAAACACAACTCCTACCCAGGTGGTGGTGGTGGCGGCGCACGCCTTTAATCCCAGCACTAGGGAGGTAGAGGC
Organism: Montemys delectorum; assembly: GCA_019843815.1. Taxonomy (NCBI): domain Eukaryota; kingdom Metazoa; phylum Chordata; class Mammalia; order Rodentia; family Muridae; genus Montemys; species Montemys delectorum. The sequence goes on from JADRCD010207321.1 coordinate 19,676, forward strand.
AGGCAGATCTCTGAGCTTGAGGCCAGTCTGGTCTACAGAGTGAGTTCCAAGACAACCAGGGCTACACAGAGAAACCCTGTCTGGGAAACAAAACCAAACTATGACTCCTAACCAAATGTGGAGGTGCACACCTAGAATCACAGCATTTGGGGAGCTGAGGCAGGAGGACTACTATGAGTTGGAAGTCACCCTGGGCTATATAGTGAGTACCAGACTAGCTAGGGCTACAGAGCAAGATCCAGGCTAAAAATAGGCCAACAAATAAACAAACTTCAACTCCTGCCTTCAAAGAACTTAGACCCAAGAAGAATGACGGAGCCGGAGTGAAGGCTCCATGGGAAAGACCACCATGCAAACCTCATAATCGGAGGCCACGTCTGGGAATCCATGTACAGGTGGACGCAGAGAAGAGTCTATAAATCTGCCCTCTGTACCTCTCATGTGTGCACAGACGTGATGTTTTCTTCTTTCTTCACTTTCTCTATGTCCTCTAGACCTGGGTTACTGCTGAGCATGGCACACAACAGGTGGGCAATAAATGCCAACAGCCCCAACTTGATGCACTAGTCTGTACTGGCAGCAGCTTATCACTCACTAATTGTGGGAGATGGGCAGGGCCTCTGACTTCTTAGTGCTGGCCATGCGACACGTG
>JADRCD010207322.1:9197-26943 GCA_019843815.1 Montemys delectorum
AGAGAGAGAGAGAGAGAGAGAGAGAGAGAGAGAGAGAGAGGGTCAGACAGCTTTCAGGAATCTGGTCTCTCCTTCCATCACATGGAGCCTCTAAGATTGAACTCAGGTCCTCAGGCTTTGTGCCAAGTACCTTTACCCACTGAACCATATATCCCCACCCTTTGTATCCCTCTTTGACCCACAGGAGCAGCTGGATGAGGCCCTCAGGCCTCACAGGGTGCCTATGCTGCATTAACTACCATGCCACATGACTGGGCTCTATCTCTAATTCCTGTGCTGGTGTCTCTGGCTTCTGAAGGGAGTCAGATCACAGGCTTCTATTCCTGGAACACACCCCAGGGGTCCCACTACCACCACCTAACTCATTCCATAAAGGCAGAGGTTGAGTGACTGTCACTTGTGGCTCTGAAACAACCCCAAAGGCCTCCATGATAAAGGCTTGGTCTTCAGTCTGGGATTCTCCTGGAAGGTGATGGCACCTTTGAGAGATGAGGCTCCTTCCTTGACTCTCAGCCTTGTCTTGCCTCTCCACAGGCCTAGAGCAACAGGGCCTGCCTGAAGCCATGGACTGAAACCCTGAGCCCAAAGAACTCTTTCCCTCTAAATTATCTCAGGAATTGTATTAGATTGCTTTCTGTTACTTTGTCTCCCCTAAAAGCATGATGGGGGATTTATTTTGTTGATAATTAGACATTATCATCTATCACTGAGGGAAGCCAAGGCAGGAACTCAAGCAGACATCATAGAGGAAGGCTGCTCATTGGCTTTCTCTCTCTGTCTTTCTCTCTGGTTTTCTTATACTGTTCACACCCATCTTCCTAAGGATGGCACCACCCACAGTGGGCTGAGTCCTCCTATATCAGTTAATAACCATGAAAATGCTTCACAGAGACGCCCGAAAGCCAATCTTATGGAGGCACCTCCTCAGTTGAGGTTGGTTCCCTCTTCCTAGGGGACGTCAGTTGGCGTCAAGCTGACAAAAATAACCAGTCCAGGCATTTTATCACATGGAGTGCTGACTAACAATGACTGACCAGCTGACTCGTTTGTGAGCAGGCTCTAGTATCCTGAGGAACATTGCTGTCATCTTCTCAGATCTCTCTGTATGAAGCTGCGTGTGTGTGTGGGGGGGGGGGGGGCACAGATTTGCTCCTATCGCTGTATTGCCCATGACTTTGGCCTGCACCTCCACCTTAGTGAGCCTTAGTGGGTTTTAAAGGTAGTGAGGATCACTCTGTTTTGTTCACTGTGAGAAGCCGAGCTCCAGCATTTCCCAGACTCCTCCAGCCTGGGAACCTTTTGGCTAAACATGAAAACTTCTGTATTCTGCTGAAGGCTCCAGCTTTCCACGGCCAGAAAACGAGCTGTCAACACTGTCAGCAGCCAAGGACACTGCATCTGGCTTCGCCACAATTTGCTTTATGAAACGAGGGGGATATTTTTGTCAAACAAAAATATAATTCTTACTCATATGCCAGCTCAATTGTTCCCAACGATACCCATTCCTGCCTCGTTGCCTTTCCTGTCAGCCTCGCCCTTCTGAAGAGTGACCCATGACGATGCTGGGAGAGGTGGTGCTGGGCAAGACAAACACTCACCAGACAGTGGGACCTCCCTCCCCTGCAGAGATGAGCCCCCCTGCAGTTCTATGTCCATGGCCAAGTGATAGTGGGCTTCAAGTGATACCTCTGTGGGCGCCCCTCACAGGCTCCCCCATCCAGCCTCTCCCAGTGGGCCTCTTTCAGGTTCATATTTTCCGTTTGATAGATTTTAAATCTTACATCAATTTTAGGTTTAGAGAAAAGCTGCCGGGAAAAATGCAGAGAATTCCCAACATGAGATTCAGCTTACTTTAGGATGGGGCTCTGTCAATGAACTCATGACAGACGACAGACAGGAAGCAAGGGAGGGAGGGCTTATTTTGGTTCACGCTTCAAAGGTAAAGAAGGCCACTGTGACTGAGATGCATTTTTCTCTTATTCAGCTCAGGACAGAATGGCGCCACTCCTACGTAGAGTGGGATATCCCACATCAATTAACCTGATCCGGAACTTCCTAGACTCATCCAGAAGCTTGTCTACTAGGCAGTTCTCTAGTCTGTCAGGTCGACCATCCACAGTGAGCATCCCAGCATCATTAACTGACAGTGTTGCCCTCTGGCCATGGAGTGTCTGCTGCTTCCCTTCGGGATGGCGGAGCATCAGACAAGATGGCACTCACCTGGGGAAGGAGCCAAATTCAGTAATCAAAGTACGGTTTCTATAGGGCATGAAGCACTGCACACCATCGGAAGACTTTGGGTGTGTCACCATGGTTTCTCCTCATAGCCTCCCACACTGGTGAGACACTTACTGGACAGAGAACCCACATGGGTACATTGTTATTCACTATAATACATAGTTTATGTTGGGTTCACTCTGGGTGTTCACTGTTTGATGGGTTCTGACAAGAGTGTTCTTCCCAGCTCTATTACAGCTTAAACCAGGAAGGGTGCACGGCCTTGCAGCTCCACGTGTCTGTCTCCCACCCCAGCACCCAGCCTTCTGCAAGGACAGAGCAGGGACATCACTCAGTTAAGACCTGTTTCCTCCCCTGGATGGTAAAAAGCTTGTGGCCACATTCATTGCCACATCTCCTGAATTTCTTCTGGTACAGCCCATATGTCAGCTACGTGTCGGCTCTGTTGATGGAGAAGGGACTTGCAGATGCCCTCGTGGATGAGCAGCAGAAAGGAGGAGGATAAAGGAGGGCTCCTGGAACTGGTTGGAGCAGGTGGTGTCTGGGAGCCAAGAGCAATCCACTTTTGAGTCACTGTGGTCCATGCCAGGAACCTCCCTTTAAGACGAGAGATTGTCAAGCAACAGTTGTCTTCAGGCAAAGCAGCTGAGAATCCACAGTAGGGCCTCTTCTGGCCATTAAGTGTTTGCTCTTTCCCTCAGGGGGTGATGAAGGCTGGAGCCAAGAATTGTCCTGGGTGCCCAGCCCTGAGATGCCGTGCCAGGACATGGTGTGGGCTATTTGAGCCTTCTGACTTTTGGAGTCACTTTCAGATCTTTTGGCCCAGTAAATGATTAAGTAGTTCAATAGACACAGGCTCCTTAAAGAAACCAGCTTCCCTTCCTACCTGCCCCAGTTGCTCCTGAATTTACTCTGTCAGTGAGCCAGTTTCTAGGACAAGCCTCACCGGCTTTTATTTTATTTCATTGCCAGAGCCTTGTGACCTTGAAGCCAATCAATGAGTGAACTTACTTGTCCTGATGTTTCCTAAGTCTCATCTCCTCTAAGACCTGAGGGAGTGGACCCCTCAGGATCCCTTTGGTTCTCTTGTATAGGGGCAGGCTGATGGTGGCCCCATTTGCCCAGCAGGGCAAGTCAGTTTAAAGACCGCCCCCCCCCCTTTCTGCTACCTGGCCGTGCCAGCCTAGGTGCCCCGAGACTGAATCAGATTCAGTTTCCTTAGCTAGCTATGTTCTCTTGTCCATATTTTCATCTGCTCGACTTTGCAAATTTGCTGCCTGCCAGCCGTGTGACCTGGATTCACCGAGAACACCTCACGCCTTTGTTTGGGCCCCTAGGGTCGTTTATTTCAGGGCCAGGTAAGGACTAGGAAAGGACATGCAGCTGAAGACGAGGCCAAGCTAGGTAGTATTTTTTTTTTTTTAATGTCAAATCTTGTCCTGTGACCTCCTTTTGGACCAGTTCCCTGGTCCTTGAGCTTGCAGGATGAGATCACATGCTTCCCTGGGGGGGGGGGTCTCTCTCCCCAGCACCACCACAGTAAACAGATGGCTGCTGCAGCGGTTGCACTCAGCCAACAGTAAGGCTGCTTTTCTGAGGAAGGAAGGCAGCCCACATACCCAGAGTCCTTTGCTGGTTCCCAGCTCTAGGGGCTACAATGAAGCAAATTTCTGGGTTAAAAATATCAGGCAAAAACTCCATTTCTGTGAACGCTGAGAAAACCTAGACCTTGCAGGAGAAGGGAGAGTCGTCGCCCATGTGATCATAAATTCCCAGAGGGGACACCGGACCTGACTGATTTTGAAAACTGGATGGCTGTTGGCTCATACCATCACTCTGCCTTCCCCTAAGACCCTGTGGGCATCGACCAGCTTTCAAGTTTCAGAAATGAGTTAATCAGGCCCTTGCCTCCTGGGCCTCGTTGGGGGCTTATTGTTTGGGCTTTAGATTCTTAACCTGTTAGATGAGGCTTGATCACAGTCTTTGTTCCCTTAAGGGTAAGACATTGAGGTGACGGTAAAGAGACTTCGATGGGGAGATTTTTACCTGCCTGAATCCAGAGGACTCCAGTATCTGTGGAATACTGCTCCTTTCAATATTTCTTTTCCCAGGCAGTACATTTCCATGCCACTTCCACACAGTCAGGGTCCTCTGCTTTCCTTGCAAGTGAAAGATACTGACATCTTGAGATGGGATAGATAGCTCTACTTCTTTTCTGTAAAATGGGTTCATAATTGTACACATGCTCAACAGCTGCTCATGAGAGTGCAGGCTCGAAAACAAAGCTTGAGCAGTCAATTATATACATTCAGTTTCGGTAGTCGGTGTCTCTCTTGGGTCCAGTGGCTGTGACACAGTCTCTTGTATCTCAAGTCATGAAGAAGAGGGAGTGCAAAAGCAACATTCTCACATATAGTTAACAGCCTTCTCTTCATTTATTAGTGACTGGGCTCACAAGCTGTGGCCACAGGACTACAGAGCACAAGACCGTGTGGGCAGAGTGGGCATGGATGGGCCTTTGTGCTAGGTTATCGCTCCCTGAGTGTTCAGTGGTAGCACTAAAGGTTGAGTGGGGTCAGATGGGCTTGCTTGGGTCAGAGGTGTAGGGCTCCTGTACTGGCAGGAGAGTGGACACATCAGCTGGTGTTCATTCATCCGAGGGGACCCACTATGTGCTGGTGAGCCATAGGCACAGCCTTGGGGAGGAAGGGACCTAACAGGGAGAGAGGAAACAGAAATGAGCTCTGGAAAACTTACAAATGAACGACACAAGCCCTGCCATACTTAGGGTCACAATGACATTGGCAGACACAGCAAATCACAGGAAGGCACCGCTATGACACTGAAGTCTGTGGTGCGCTATAACAAGGAAAGCTCCTGGGAAGAAGCCACTCTCTGCCCGCCACCTTTTCTGACGCTGATTGGAATGTCAGTGACCACAGAGAGGTTGGAATATTGCCAGTCTACAGCCCACTAATATTCATTTAGAGCTCTCTTCAGCCACCTTGATAGCCATTCCTTGCCCACCTCCGGGTCTGACCTAACATCCTCGTGGCAACCAGATAAAACCTTTAGGGATGCACCGCCTCCCAGACCCCCCCCTCCCCCCCCCCCCCCCCCCGCCCAAGGCCAGTCATCCTCAGGCACCTCTGAGTCCCAGGGCTCAGACAGCCCAGCATTGCTATAACTGCCCAACTGATGTTTCCGAGAATATTTGGATTTATGACTTTCTTTGTTGTGTTTCAGAAAGGCTTTATGACACTGCTGCCTCATTGAAATATGGGACTTGGCAAAGTCAGAAACCATGTCCCCGGGCCCCTGTCAGTCATGTTCAGCTCTGGAATAAACTCTCATCCCCTTTGAGGTGGGAGCTTGGCCTCAGGTCAAAGCCCGGAGGGCAGGATAAAGCAGGGACTGGTGACACAGAGGGGACATGTTGGCCTCCTTGATTGGTGATGTCTGCTTGTCCCCCGGGTGAAGAGCAAGCTTCATGTCATAACACAAATGTATGTGCCCTATGTCTGAAATCTCCCGTGACAAAACCTTCCATAACGGGCTTATTTTTGTACCCAGACATAACTGATCTGCTGTTATTTTTCTTTCCATTAAAGGACGATTTTGCTTCTAGAATTTTTTCTTTTAAATTTAAGAGCACTAGACTTAGACTCCAAGGCCTAGAGCTGGGATGAAACCGCACCCCCTCGTACCAGCCTGGGCTCATGCAGTAGAATCTCCCGCCTCTCCTGCTCTGCCTCCACAAACAGCATTAGACCATTTATCTGCTTTCTGAAGCCCCAGGCTGGCTCCTCTTAAGCTTTACAGTTCCCTGTCCTGCCTGGCAAGAGGGGTTCCGGAATCTGAGACCACCCTTTCTCCTTCACTGCCCCACACAGACAGTGCCTCTGGAACAAGTGGGTCCCTTCAGTCCTCTGCTCTCAGAGATCCACAGCCAACAAAGACGAGGCTTGGGTTCTGCACCCTGTGTAAACTTTCCTGTCTCTGGCTGATACTTCAGGGTTTATTTTGGTGACACCTCTTCCAGGAAGCCTTCTTTTGTTCCCACGGCCTCTCCAGTTAATCCAGATCAACCAACTTAATCGGCACAGCTCAGGGAAATCATCCATAAATGTCAAGTCCCACTTCTGCTAGATTACAGCTCCTCAAAGGTGGACACCGGGTCTTAGGCCCCCTTGTTTGCTCAGCGATGATTGCACGGGTTCTAGCTCCGTGGCATTCAGATATCAGCTCAATAAGGGCAGGGTTCCATCTGCTTTGCTCATCTGTGCAGTCCAAAGTTCATGGCACATGGCGGACATGCCACCTCTGGCAACCAACCGAAAGGGTTGATTATACAGAAGGGTGTTCTCCTACTCAAATGCTGTGGGAGTTTGGGCAAGACGCTTCCCCTTCCTGAGCCTCCCTTCCCCTCTAACTGGGGATATTAACGGTGCCGCTCTCAGAGGGTCACTCTTGAAGGCTAAGGGAAGATGCACGGGACAGTCAAATATCAGCCACATGGCCTCAGCTGCTTACACATGAATCTAAGCCTGACCCCAAAGGTCTGGGATAAATCCCCAGTGGGCCTCGAGGTTGTCTTTCTGAGCTCAGAGCTCCCTCACCTTCCTGGGTGGTCCTTGGGAAAGGGTTAACAGATCTTTGCTCCTTCTCTTGGGCCAGAAGCTGGTGACCTCTGGGGGTCACCTCTGACTGCTGGGTCATTGGAGGTATTGTGTAGGGACCGTTGATGGCTGGACAGCTCTACCGAGTCTTCAGGGCCCAGCTGGACAGTGCTGCCAAGGTCACGGTCCTCTTTTCCCGAATGACTCTTTCTTCCAATAGAGGCAGCCCCTTTGGAAGCTATGGGCAGCCGAGTCAGCCAGCTGGCTGAGGTCTCTCAGGTCCCTTTGAGTCCTAAGATGTGAGGCAGGCCAGCATGAAGGAGAGATAGGTGCCTTTGCACTGTGGCATCGCGACTGGGTGACTGGCTTCATCTCTCTAAGTGTGTCTGTGAATGGGAAAAGCCAAGCCATTTTTAAACCTGCTGAGAGCTTGTCACTTTGCCGAGAAAGCAACGCCACTCACCAGTCACGAGCTACTTAATATGGGACATAAGAGAAAAAAAGTCTGGCATGGGGCATGGCTACTGTAATGTTTGCCCAGCATATGTGAGGCCCAAGGTTCAATTACCATTACAGAAAAAAATCATAACAATGAAACACAGGGTGTGCGGTATACAGCTGTGGGGGCCGATGCTGGGTGTGGCCCTTCTGTGCCGGGAGAGCAACCCTGAGACCCAGGTTTCTGTGACGCCTTGCATGTGGGTGTTTGTGCATGACAGGGCTAACCCCGTGTCCTACATAACTAGAAATCTAGGGCATCAGGAATGAGAAAAGGCTCTCATAAGGCATACAGATCACTGAGCATGTCTGTGTACACAATGAAAAAGAAGCATTTGGGATCGAGCTCAGGGGTCCAACGCTGCTTGTCTTGGACAAGGTCTCCAGGGTGCAGCTTCTAGGCTCTACAGCCACTCACTGGAGCCTCACCCTCCTTCCTTCAGTGCTGGCTGCTCTTGTCTGCTGGGCACACCTTGTCCTTCACAGCAGGATCAAGCCCCCATTCTAAGCTTTCCTACTGCAGCTGATTTATCTCACACTGCCCTTGTCACAGTTGATAGGCACGTTCTGTTCATTTGCAGTAATCAATTTACGAGTGTCCTCTACCAGACAGGGGTCAACCCACACAGAGGGCAGAGGTCCCGTGTGATTTTGCTATCCATTTTCTCCCCAACACCCACTGGGCAGGTGGCAGTGAAGATTCTTAATCAGATGTCTAACTGAAGAGTGGATGTGTGGATAGTGGGTGGACGGAGGATGGGCAGACGCAGAGCTGGGTAGAAGATAAATGGACTGTGGAGTGAGGGATGGATGGATGGACGGATGGATAGATGAATGGGTGGGTGCCTGGCAAGTGGGTGAACGGAAGGATGGGTGGATAGACTGATAGGTAGAAGATAAACAGATGGAAGATGGATGGGTGGAGGGATGGATAGATGGGCAGAATGCAAATAGAAGGTCAAATGTGGATGGATGGATGGATGGATGGATGGATGGATGGATGGATGGACGGACGGATGGCTATTACAGATTTACCCTTAAGAAGCAAATTTGAAACCCAAGATCTCTCTAGATGTAGGGATAATCAACAGTAACTCAAGAGGTTTTGTGTCACAGGGTCCTGTTCCCAGTGCTGGGAGGCCTAGTTCCATAAGAGGAGAAAGGAGGTTATAACCAGCTGAATGACACTGTCCTTGCGGGGAATGGAATGTGCACCCCCTCCTACCCCCATGAAGCAAGTAATATGCTGTCTAAAGACTAGAGAACACCTCTGCCCACGGGGAGCACCTCTGCCCACAGGGAGCACCTCTGCTCACAGGGAGCACCTCTGCCCACAGGGAGCATCTCTGCTCACTGGTCTCTCAGAGTGTGGAGGAAGAAATGCGAGTAGACCCCACAGCTAAGCTGGCACAGGAGTGGGGGAATTGTGTTTTTTGGGTTTTTTGGGTTTTTTGTTGTTGTTGTTGTTTTTTAATTTCCCGGCAGAAAAAACGAAGTGTAAAGGAAAGCATCCTGCACGGCTTAGCAGCTCCCAGAGCTGTGGTTCCTCTGATGGGGCAGACCTTGGGGTTAACAGCAGGTGGAGAACTCTGCCCTCCCCTCCTGCCAACAGCTTACTTAGTGCTGTTGTCTCCCAGATGCAGAAAGAAAGGGCAACCACCAAAGCCTTCCAGAACATCAGAGGAGGGGATGGCCAGACTTGGGCTGGAGAAGGGATGTCAGATCCAGGGGGAAAGGGGAAAAGGTTAAGAGCTACAGAAGTGGTCCAGCTACAACCCTAAGCACAGATTTCTATATCCAAACAGATGCAGGAAATTTTTAGAGGGAAAATATCTGCCGACTTAATTCTGAGTGTAATGGAGCATACTCAGCTCTAGTTAACATGGAGGGCAGGACCTGTGCAGGCCTATGGGTAGGTCCTGCTCCCCTGTGCATGGCTATGGGTATAGCCTACTCTCCTAAGACTTTTTTTTTTTGAAAAGGCAGCTTCAGAACTGCAGAATCAGAACTGCATGCCTGCAGGACGGGGCAGGTCACACAGACGAGGTAGAGGCTCCAGCACGGTGGAAAAACACGGGGAGGACAGGCTGCCGTGCCAGGCACACAATAAAGAAGAGTGTGGACTGTGGCCAAGCAGAGCACGCAGAAGCCAAGGACAGAGCATAGAGCCACAGCCAGCTCCAGGTGCCGTGGAGGGAGACAGGTCAGGGTAGCTGCTTAGACTCAGACGGGAAACCTGATTGCATATTGTAATGACTAGCTGAAATTTTCTTCCAAGCCGTTGTTCGCCCACCCTGCAAACAAAGAGAGCCATCCGGCCAGTGCCTCCCTCTGCTCCCGCTCACTGAAGTCTACGTTGTGCAGCTATAGCTGCTTCTCTATGATCCGCAGCTCTCCCAGAGGCTCGGTGGTGGGGGTCAGGATGCGGCATCTGGGCCCTCATCCGACTTCCAGAGTGGGTAACTCTTCACTTGGAGGAATATAAGATACTATGGAACATCCTTTTGCTTTGAGTCTAAAAATCCCACAGAAAGAGGATGAGGAGGAGGAGGAGGAGGAGGAGGAGGAGGAGGAGGAGGAGGAGGAGAGAACAATGAACGTAGGATGCTAACAATTTACTTCCCTCCCACCAGCGTCCGAGTCTGCACGATGCCTTTTCTCTCTCATGCTGTGCTCTGTTGGAGGAACACAGCCCCACTTTCTTATGTGTTATACCGTGTAGATACCTGGCCTGTTCCTGCTTAAGTTCATGGGAATAGTGTGTTGTATACACGCACATGTCTCTTGGCACCAGATTACAGGAGCTCCTGGAGGAGACATGTTGGGGTACATACTTGTTTGAGGACTTAAAAAATGCCAGGGGATCACTCCACCAACATTCCCCACTGGAGGGGGAGGGGAGCACCTATTTGTACTTCCGGGGCACTTCTGCACAGCTTTGGATTCCCGTTCCTACCAGGAGTTCACTGGGACCTCCCATGACCAGGGTGTCCTAAGCTCACTGCAGTCTTGAACATGCTCCAGAAGAGAAGAAACTCCCAGTCTTTGGGCTGGCTCCTCCAGCCCTGTGCCTTCCTGTGCTGTGATCCTGCTGCCCTCTGGGTGCTCCTTGGTGATTCATCTGCCCCGGGGGCCCCTGGAGGGATGCTGAGGGGTCCTCCCTGGGCTGATTCCCTCAGGGCATTCAGGCCAGGGCTAGAGCTAAAACTTTCTCACAACTGTTCTCTCTGCCTTGCTCTGCCTTACAACCAGATGTTCTGTGCTTCAGTCTGGGGACTCACTTTCCCTGCTGTGCCACTCGCACCACCACACGGAAGTATGTTGACCTTGTAGCTGGCACTTGCTCTGGAGCCATGAACAAACCCACCAGTGAGTGAATGGCTGCTGGGATCCTAAAAGCTTTCTTTTATCCTCCTTCCTTATTAAATCCCCTTGTAAAAAACGTCCAAAGTCGTTTATTTGCATAACTATGGGGAGACAATGATTAAGTCTGAGAGAGTACACACGTTCACGCCACACCCCTTATGACCTGGTGGGACCCGACAAAGTCCTGAAGTCTTCAAGCGCTAATCCTCCTGACCCAGTGGGAACAAGGTTCAGGCCCGCAGAGCAGGCACTGTGTGGACAATTTCCCCTCATGACTGTGTGGCTGATTGGAAACTTCTGCTGTCAGCATCAATGAGAGCATTCACATGGCAAGCCCAGGAAAATTCCAACTCAAAATTCAAAGTAGGAGACCTGAAATACGTGTGCTGTTTCACAGCATTCTGATGTCAAAGAGAGTTATATTGGGTCCCTGGGGGTCGTATATATATGAAGAACAGTCTCCTATCCATGTCATTATACAATTAATTCCCAAAGTCAGGCACACTCAAAAGATAGGGTTTTATTTATTTGTTTGTTTGTTTGTTTGTTTGTTTGTTTATTTTACTAAAGGTAGAATTCTTTTATTGGTGTTACTTTATATCCTTGTTGGTCTCAATTTAAAAACCCCTAAGACATTAATTAAGATCAATGGCTACACAGTGAACTTTTGATTAGCTGCATACTATTCCACTGTGTGGGCGACTCACGGTTTATTTCACGGTTTCCCAGGTGTTGACGGCACGTGGAGGTTGTTTTCCAGGTCTTTGCCACAAGGAACAGTGCTGCGATTTAGTGTGTGGCATAGACTTTGATACCCCCCCCCCCCCCGCAAGGGGTTATTTCATCAAAAGGTACATGTGCTTTGTATTTCAGTAGGTGTGGCTTGGTTGTTACAGAAAGTCTCACATCTTGCTCTCTGCTGCTACTTCCTTTGCTCTCTGGCACCCCTCTCCCCAGGCTGCTAGAAGTCAGGTGCCTCCCTGCCCCTGCAGAACTGCCCCTGGCTAACTGCTTTCTGCCGAGGCTCTCTTGCAGGGCAGTGCTTTGTGTGTCTCTGTGTCTGAAGGTGGCTGAGGGCCATGACTACTCTGTTGCCCAGCAGAAGCAACTGCAAACACCATTTCCCACGTGTTCTCCTCAGCCTCCTGGGGGGTCTTAGCATCTCTTAGGTGAGTGCAGGGGCTGAGGTGTCCTACCAGCCTTTCTCCATCCCCATATCCTACCTACCCCCACACTGCTGGCTGGCAGTGACAGAAGGCCTGGGGCCTCTGGCAGCCAGTCAGTGAGGCTCAACATTTGCTAAAGCCCAGGGTCTGTTTGCTTAGGCCTCTGAGGTTGAGGTGCACGTGAGATCCACTCTCACCCGCTCACGCACATGTGCACACATGTGTGCACAGCAGCTGCTGTCGAAGTGACCTCCTTCCTCAGGTCACCTGGTGCTGTGGCTTCCCTCACCAGGTGGACTGCCTTCGGCTTTGCCACATGCTTCTGCCTTAGGAAGTAATGTGCCCTACATTCCAGGATTGCTAAGCACTTCAGGCCTCGAGCCATTCATACATTTTCCCCCTTAAATCCACTTAATGCAAGGGTCAGAAAACCCAGCTTAGCTTTATTCAAAGCTATTGTGTTTATGCAGTCGTAGGTTAGCTATCCTGATTTACGACTTACATAGGTGATAGATACATTTCTATAAGCGTAAACATGGGCACCTGTGAGTTTCCACCGGTGTACTTCTGTTTACCCCCTTTGAACAGTTTAATTCACACACGAAGACATAACCTCTGATAGAAGGGATGGGTGGGAATGCCCCTCAGTGATCTGGATTAAATTTTTAACTGAGGATTAATTTACTCCATGAGTCTCTGGCTGTTTGTGTTAGCACATCCCTCAGCTCCACCGTGCATCCTTCAGAGCCTGTCTTCTGGGGACTCTGGGATGTACAGTGTATTAGCAAAGTCACCCCACTATGATGGAACCTGCACAGTGATGTACTGATTCATATGTACACGTGTTCATAGGCCTGTAAGTTCTGCAACACTATGCTCGTTCATTAGGACTTACGGGCCTATGGACATGTGTACCTATGAGATCATGTGCTTTGTGGTTTTAACCCACATCAGTATACCGGGCGTCTGTCTGTCCCTCTGCTCCTCAGCGTTATCGCCTGTCAGCAAGTGAAGACATTGCCCCGGAAGCACTTCTCATCTTCACTTTAAAGGTGATTGCTTGTTTTAGGGGATCTGGTTTCGGTGTACAGGAAGACACCATTACATCAAGACAAGCAGGTGCGGCATAGCCCTCCTCAGTTCCCAGCTCCCAGATGGAAAATGTGTTTCCTGTTTCCTGTATCACGGATGCTTCTGTGAGAGCCTCAGACCTCCCCTCTCCTTGAACAGCATCCTCTCCTGAGACTCGGTGGCCCGTGCAGGGTAGAAAGGAAAGGACTGGGAGTTTGGAGAAGAAGAGAAAAAGAGGAGGAGGGGAGGGGAGGAGGGAAAGAGAAAAGAGGGGAGGGGAAGGGAAGGAGGCAGATGCCCAGACAGATGGACTGGGCCCTGGGCTCTGCACTCCTAACTAATTCTGTCCACAGTCCCCAGGCAGGCCACTGAGTGAGACCAGCCTTAGCATCTGGGAAGCTTCCAGGAAGCTAACGAGTCTGGCTTAGAAGAGCTTCCTGCTTCCCCACAGGCAGAAGGAAGCTGAAAGGTTCCCAGCAAGCCAGGCAGCAGCCTGCTTGTCCCACACTGGGTGAAGCCCTTCCATAGAGAGCCACAGCCACAACAGGCTCTATAAGGCTGGATCCAGAGACGATGGCGATCGTCCTGTGACCCTCTATTGGCCTGGTTGCTGGCCTCTGGGCCTCACCACAGGGATACTGTCTCCTTTGAAGCTTCCCTCAGCCCTTAGGGACTATGTGTGTCTTAAACTGCAGCCCTGCTGTCCAGAAGAAAGCTATGAATGCAAGATCAAAGCAGGGAGAGAGCTAAAGTGGCCGGGAAGTGCTTGGTACGCCATTGAAATGACTGGAGAAAGAAGGAGAGTCAGGAAAAGGCCCCAATCCATTCCTGGACAAGGTGGCTAGAAGAAGCCTGCACTACTTTGGCAAGCCAGAACCTTGGAGACACTCAAGTACCCAAGGTTGGCACCATTACTAACTGGAGATAGGACTTCAGGCCAGATGTCCTGCATCTCAAGGCTTCTAGCGAAATGGAGTCTGCCTGGGTTACAGGAACAAGGTCAGGGCAGCCACCTGGAAATCCCTTCCCAAACACCAAGCGTCTCTTTCTCACTGGCCAGAGCAACTGTGAAATCATGGGAGAGGACATAGACGAGAACTTGACCCATAAGATGAGCACTTGATGTCCAGATAAAGGGGAAGGGGGCACATAAAGGGTCTTACACTCCTGTCAGACCTATAGCCCGGATTCTAGAGCAGGACACTCAGAACCCCCGTGTTCACTCAGTAACTGTGTCAGCAAATCTGTCGTCTACTCCCTCCCAGTCACCTTCTCTGTCGCAGCCAGATGGAAAAGATCATAGGTCCAGGGGAGGGGTGGGTACCTCCACCTCCTCCCAGCATCCCCCCAGCACTACATGGGCTCATTCCATGGGCAAGATTGATTGACTATCCTCTGACCGTTGGTAATTAGTCTCTAGTTTCCCCAGAGGGTAGATGGTAGGACTAACCATTTCCAACACACTAAACATGCCTTGTTGGCTGTCCTGGTGATCAACCTCATTTTGAAGCTGTTAAGACAGTCCAGCCTCCAGTCTACTCATCATCCCAAAAGGCTGGGGATACTGGCCCAAGCCCCGGGGCTCTCCTCTATGCCAGAAACCAGGGAGCAAGAGAAAAATTGTTAACAAAGTTATAACCAAGGACTCTCCCATCTCACTCATCACTTGGCAAGTGAAGAGTTTGTGAGCCCTAGATGTGCACTTCCCACAGTGGCAGCCTGGTCTTTGCTTGGGGCCCACGCAGTAGGGACCAGTGTTGTGCTGGGGCCCATGCAGTAGGGACCAGTCATCAGTGAGATCAGGTCAAACCAGATGTCGACCTGCTTGATCTGTTCTTGTATGAGGTCCCTGAGTAGTAATGAGTTGAGTAGTTTGTCACAGCCCTTCTAACTCCATAAACAATAGTTCAGCAGCCAGACCCTAGCATCTTCCCAGGGCCTGTAATCTGGCCCAGGCCATGGTCTCTGGTGGTTGTCCTCCTGTGCACAAAGCTGTTGAAACTCAGAACCCCTACTCTGAAAGGATGGTGTCCTGAGGCCCAGTGTATATTTGGTATCCTCTATACAACACGTGTCCCAGGAGTAGCCGACATCAACCATGCTGGGCTCCACATGCAGCCCTCCAGGAGTCCAGAATCTGGTGTCAGGACACCATGGGGCTAGCAAGCAAGCATCTGTAAAGCCTACTTTCCATCACCAGTGCCTTTCCTCAGTTTTTCCCGTCTGCATGATTAGGGATAACGGTACTTGACCCATTTCATTTTATTGAGCTGTTGACAGACTGATAGACTATGGTCCACCCGCGTATCTCCATAGAGACAACCAATTACAGATTTAAAATAGAAGCCATGGATGGACCTCTTCGGGACATCCTCTTCTAAACCGTGCGACACACAACCATCCATCCACACACTACTTATATATGTGTTAGGAATGTAAAGACCTATGTGGGAGGACTTTTTCACCTCTGTAAACAGCAAAGGACTGATGCACATCCAAGCACTTCCTATTAAGAATACATTACTGTCCGCTGGAAGCTTCTGGTCCTTTTTGTCCCTGGAGTCCTTCCTAGCTGTTTAGCTGACTGACAGACTGGGTCTCTATCTCCTGAACCCCTCAGCCACCTCAGTATCCAATGATTCGATTTATTGCTGCTCTGCAGGTCAGACCTTCATGCTCCACTTCACTCACCAGTCAGCCCAGCTGGGACCCAGCCTGGGCTGTGCCTCATCTCAGCCCAGATCTTATTTAAACCCATCACCTCTGAGTGGCCTTCCAGCATTCCAGCATTCCCCGTGTCTGACTCCAAGACCTCACCCAGTGTTATCAGAGTTTGCCACTTTCTTTGCTTTCTGGCTTTTTTTTTCTTTTCCACCTACAAGAAACGTAGGAATTGAATTCATTTATGTCCTGCTTAGTGTTTAATCAGGAAGTGTTAAAGTCTGTGGAGTCCTCATCCCAGAACAAAGCTGTGTACAGGGATAGAGTGGCTCACGATGCCCGAGGGTGGGGAGTTGTCTGAGTTAGGGTTTTACCGCTGTGAGCAGACTCCATGACCAAGGCAACTCTAATAAAGACAGCATTTAACTGGGGCTGGCTTACAGGTTCAGAGGTTCAGTCTGTTATCAAGGCAGGAGCATGGCAGCATCCAGGCAGGCATGGTGCAGGAGGAGCTGAGAGTTCTACATCTTCATCTGAAGGCTGCTAGCAGAATACTGGCCTCCAGGCAGATAGGATGAGGGTCTTAAAGCCCACAGCCACAGTGACACACCTACTTCAACAGGGCCATACCTTCTAATAGTGCCGCTCCCTGGGCCGAGCATATACAAACCGTAACAGCAGTCTGGGTTCTGCAGGATGGACCAGCAGCTGCAAGCCCAGGACAGCTAGCTGATGCTGGATAATTCTCCTTGGTAAGAAGATGGTCATTTGTTCTACGGGGCCTTCTTCAATCATTAGGGAATCTGTTTGTTTGTTTGTTTGTTTGTTTGTACATGGTCTCTCTATGTAGTATTATCTGTCCTGGAACTTCCTATGTTGTCCAAATTGGCCAGAAACTCACAAGAGATCTGCCTGCCTCTGCCTCCACCTCTGCCTCTGCCTCCCAAGCACTGGAATTAAAGGTATGAGCCACCAACCACAGCTGGCACCTTCAACTACTGGATGAGGTCTACCCACATTATGAAGAGCAAGTGGGTTTTTTTCAGTGTTTGTCCATTTAAACGTTTATGTCATCCCCCAAGTCCACCCCCTCTAGCTGATACAGAACCTTAACTGTCGCCCCTATTAACTGCACAGTTCACTTCCCCGTGCTAAGGGGAAAGCAGTGTAAATAAGACTCCTGGCATTCAGAAGCTCACTATTTAAGCAAGGAGCCCACCTCTATTCTGTCTTCTTCAGAGGTTCGAATTCGAGGCCCTCTCCATCTCTCCCGTTGCATTTGTTCTTCTGATGAAGGTGAACCCGCTGATGACTACACTTTCTGGAGTCCTGGGCATCTGGCTACCCTGGGGAATGACAGCTTTGGCTTCCCCCTGACTTCATCTACTGCTCCTCCTGCTTTTGTGGGCTGGGAATTCCGCCTCCCTTTCACTAAGAATGACCATGAGAGCCAGGGTGAGCTAATTGGCACCCTCTCTGGGAAGTTATGGAATCAATACTAATGATAAGAAGGCAGTCTCTCGACCTCATAGACCAGAACAGGATTGAGGGGGCCAGAGAAGCAACAATATTAATTAATATCCTTATACCCATTTCTCTGTTCCTGTGGTTTAAGCTTACCCCTGCTTTTTCCAACAAGCTAATCACACACACCCACCCACCCACACCCACACCCACACACACACACACACACACACACTCACACACACATTCACATACACACATTCACACACTCTCACCACTCACATACACAGACTCACACACACTCATACATACACACATTTCACACACACTCTCACTCACAACATTCATACACAAACTTACATACACTCATACACACATTCACACACACACACACTCACACATACTCACATACACACACACTCACAACACTCACAACACTCACACTTACAACACTCACTCTCTCACAGACACTCATACAGACTTAAACACTCACACACTCACACACGTGCACACTCACACACATTCACACACACATACACATTTACACATACACACACACTCACATACACACATTCCCACTCGTATACACATTCACACACACTCACACAACTTACACTCATACACACTCACAACACACACACACACACACACACACACACACAC
>JADRCD010207326.1:0-24728 GCA_019843815.1 Montemys delectorum
ATAATATACATAACAAGTGCACACACACACATGTGTATATATATATATATATATATATGTAAAATAAGTGATCCTGGAAGCACCTGTCACTTCATGAAGTAATCCTCTCCAATCTTCATCCTTGGCGGGATAGCTGAGAACTCCCTGATATTGTGATGTGACACAGGAGGGAAGAGGGCAAGAGGCTCTCTTTCATTTGCACGCTCAATCTGGGTCAGAGTTCAGACTCCAAAGAGCTTCTGGATGACTAGACAGCCTCAGGGACAGATCTGTAAGAAGCTGCAAAAGGAGCTGATGCTATATAACTTGGCTAAGAGGAGACTAAAATTCATTTTATTATTTGCTGCTGAAAGGCATGGGGGCCAGCGGCCAGTTACTCACTCTGACCTTCAAGGAAAACAATTCAAGGTCAGGGATGGGTGCAAGCCACAGTACCAAACACATTACAGTGTATGCTGTGAAGTACCCCAGGAATGCAAAGGTACAGCGAGATACACGGGCAAGTTCTGGAAAACAGACTGACCACCAGTTTTTCAATTGTTATGTCTGTCTTTGTTCATTTGTTTGTTTAATTTGGTCTTACATGCAGACATAAGGCATTCGTTAACTAGGGGCCGGAGAGGTGGCTCAGCAGTTAAGAGCACAGGCTACGTCTCCAAGGAACTCACGTTCAATTCCCAGAACACACAGGAGCTTACAACTGTCTGTAACTCCAGTTTCAGGGGATCCAGTTCTTTCTTGGGACCTCTTGGGGTGTACAGAGAGACATGCAGGTAAAACATCCATACACACAAAATAAGATAATAAAAAACAGGCATCCCTTGACTCATGTTCGCAGAACCCTTCCTTAGGTCTTATATCTTATGTTTCCTGTTTTTCTTGTTTTTAACTCAACTGTGTTTTTGAAATCCTTATTTCTGATGTTTATCGTTTGTTCCTTCCCCTCTCCCTGGTTCTCTCTCCCACTCCCCTCTCTCTGTGAGACAGGGTCTCATTACATAGCATAGGCCAACCTTGGTTTCAAGATCTTCTTGTCTCAATCTCCCAAATGCTAGTATCATTGACAGGCACTACGTCTGCTGCTTCTACTTTTTAATATAGATTTAAACTGCATATTCATAGTTTGTATTGACAGCTTGCATGGGCATCTCTTCTGACTCCAGTTCCCACAAATGATTCTGTAAGGATCCCCCACTGTATGTTCACACACCAGTTTCTGGCATTTTGGAGACTAGGGGATGTTAGATTCCCATGTTTCCTTAAAGCGGTGTGGAATGTGGAACCCACTAGAAGAAACAGAAACATGATATAATAAGTTTTGGTCTAGTATTTCAAACATCTGGGAGCTTTCCTATGTTTTAATAAGAAGCTGAGTGACAGTCATTCTAATAGATTCTAGAGACATTTCATATTTCCATATGGGGCAAAGGTTTTCTAGACAAAAAAAAAAGTATTACAAGAAACCATATCATTCTTTAGTTTTGTGTAAAAAAAACCTTAAATTATTTAATGATTTCAAAATCTGATGTCATTCAGTTACTCAGCATTGTATCTTGAGCTATTGAGAAGGCTGAATCAGGACCATGAATTTATATAGTGTTTGTTGTTTGTTAGTCATAAATATCTCACTGAATGACGTGAGACAACTGGGGCTAGGGTGGCAGTGATGGCAGATGCAGGTATTGAGGTCCACATCAAATGTGAGCTGTCCAAAGGCATACGGAGATTAAGTTACGGAGCCCAAAGTTCAGATTTCCTGAGGCTCCATCTCATATCTTTCTGCAACATGTCTGAAGGTTAGAGAAATAATCTAGGTTCGGCATTCTGTCCCAAGCGGAACTTTCTAGTTTATCTGTCCTTTTCGGTTTCTTGGTGATGTTAATGACTAAGCTAAAGCTTTATGTCTGCTGTTTGTCCCATTAGCTGAACACCTGTTCATAAAAGCAGCTCAAGGGTGGAAAAAAATAAGTCCCATCTAATTGAGTATCCTGGCAACAGGCAGCTTGGGTGGTTGGACTTTGGCATAATTTGGCATTGTGCAAGGTGCCTGTAATGTGCCGCTTTCTTTGTTGCCTAATCATGGTCATAAAATAAAGATGGTAGTTGGATCATAAAAAGTAATAATTGATTAAAATGTGTTTGAACTAAGTAATAACTCCATTTTATCCAAGAGTTTTCCCTGGACTTTTTAAAATGCACAAACCAACTGGGGAAGCATCCTTGCTTCCTTCATGCAGAGTGCAATGACCTAAGGGGATGCAGGCAGAGCCCTAACCACATGCTAATTATCCCTGTGCAACATTCCATCCTTGTGCAACATTCCATCCATGGGAAACATTACATCCATGGGAAACATTCTATCCACGTGCAACATTACATCCCTGGGCAGCATTACAACTATGGGCAACATTGCATCCATGGGCAACATTGCACCCATGGGCAACATTACATCCCTGTGCAACATTACAGGTCCCTAACTACTGTTTCTTACGATGTAATTTGGGTTGAATAAAAATACTGTAGAACCACTATATAGATTCTCAGAACAGATCAATAAATCACGGCGCCACATCTCCAGAAATACAAATGCTCAACCTTTTCCAGGGTCAAGCAATGAGACTGAGAACATTTTCAGAAAGATACTCTAATTTTAATATTTGAAAGTGAAAACAAGTGACTGAACAGTTGCAGAACACAAGACAGGCTTCATCCTCCACAGTCCGTGTGTAACTTACCTTTCTTATGTATCTTTACTTACCAGACCGACTTCTGTCATTTGCTTTTTTTTTACTCTTTGACCACTCTTACACTTTCAATTGACAAATGCATCACCCTACTTACAAGCTAGTGATCTGATGAAGCTAATTAATACTTTTCTAAACCAATTTAATTTGAGAATTAAATGAGCAACCAAATATAGCAATATATTCCAAAATATATAAAGAAATTAGTTAACTGCCCTTTTGTTGTATTTGGGAATTTTTTTTTTTCATTACAAATTACAGGAAGTTGATGTGTTTGTTACTTGTTTCCAACCTTGATCATACAAATATTTTAGCTTTAATAGTTCTCTTTAGGAAACATGAAAATTTTGTTCCATGAAAATCTCTAATTGATGATTAAACATCAAATATTTGCAAAGACAAAATTTGATCACTCTGCGTATTTCACAAATATCTCCTTTTTTCCCCCTCTGGTTTGAAGTTCCCTGAACACAGATGCCTATAGGATTCTCTAGGATGACATTTTTGGGGCCCTTTGTTTGTATTTGGTGGCGGGATTGTCTTTGATGTAATGGGTATTTACACTTACTAAGCACATGATGCTCTCAGTCCCATAGCAAGCAGAGGCCCTGAGCCAGTCTTGCTCTTCCTCCCAGACAAATGTCTATAAACTGCAAAAGAAGCAAACGCTCAGGAGATGTGAAGCCATGGAATATCAACTTACCTTTAACCACAAATCTTCAGCCTTAGGTTCCTTTAAGGGTTAAAACAAGCTTCATCCGCATGACTGTGACCTGGATCTTGCTAATCCCAACAGTAGCAGAGACAATGAAGTTCTACAGGAGCTCCTGTCCCATACCTAAGTGACACATCTGACAGATAATAAGGGGGTCCAACGCCCCAGTTTGCTTGGGATGTGTTCACTGTGGCCTATTGTATAGCTGCACTTATTAAAACACATTTTGCACATGTGTTCTAGTTTAGATGACAGATTATATGGCTGCCTTCATTTCACAGGCTGAATATGAAAAATCACCAGGTATTAGGGTGTGTCATGAGCCACTGAGTAGTCCTTTGGAGTAGGAATTTGGCACAGCGTAGTCATCAAATCAAAGCCTCTGTAGGCCTCAGACTAGGCCTCTCTCTCTCATTATCGGCACCAGTAAACTATTTTTGAGGAAGACTACCACCACCATTCAAAGGCTTTGCTACTCAGATCACAAGGAATTTAGAATAGACACCATCCCAGAATCCTCTGCCTTTGTGGATGAAGACATAATTCCAATCCTGTGGAAATGTGTGTCATCTTACACTATTCTGAATTGTTTCATGAGCATCTAATCACCAGTGGTCATTGGAGCATACAGGCCAGGAGCAGAGTCATTAGACACTCTTCTGTGAAGAGAACCAAGTTTCAAATAAGTGAAAGAACACAGCCAAGGTCCTGTGGGGACTGAGAAGGAGGGTTTAAAATGGAATTGATCTCTGGCTCCCTGTCAGGGTCCTGCCAGCCACTCCACACTGGTTAATCCTTTCATTCAGTAAGGAGGATTTAAATGTATCCTCCACAGTGTATCCAATCCAAATCCATAAGCTTTCTCTCCGCAATGCATGCTACATAGTCAAAAGCCCCTAGTTTCTGCTTTTCTCTAGCTGCCATGAACCCTCACCCATACTGAACTGTCCTTATCTGATAGTGCCACTTGCTTGCTAAAAGATTGTGACACAAAATTCTAACTTCTCTTAGATGTCTTGGATAGGATGAGAAGGAAAGGAAAATACAAAGATACCTTGTCAAGGACCAGCCTTGGCTTGGGGAGGGGTTCTGAGAGAAAGGGTGTCTGGGAATGGCGAAAACAAATAAATGACTCAAAGTCAAGTCCTGGGTCCAAGCGGCGGCCTATGCTTTGCTGGAGACAGCTTTCCAGCCTGGCTCTTCTCTGTTCCGCTTTTTCTGGAGATCTCCAGACAGCTCTCTTCTCTAGACAGCTTTCTCTTGCTATTCAATGTTTGAGAGAACAAGTTCTCCCAAGCAGGTTCTCCCTTGTTCATCTAAAATAAAAAGTATCTGGATAGCTCATCTCTGGCAAATCATAAGCCCGGTCTTTTTACATATCAGTCCAGTCATACACTCCAGGTTCCCTTCTGATTATCCTTTGAGTCAGCTTCCCATGACTCCAGTCCTTTAATTCTTAGGAGACAACATGTGCAAGAACACATTTTCTTTTAATATTGCAAAAGAATTCAAAGATCTGCCTGCCTCTGTTAAGCACAGACAAGAAGCTAGCTGAGTGGAACCATGTCCTACGACTACCATTTCTACCACACCTGGACCTAAATCAGTTCTGTCCCAGGCTGGCCTTGAACTCAGGAATCTGCCTGTCTTTATATCTTTCTGTCAACTTTGCTTATAGTGTACTGCCTCTGTTCCTTTAGATTCTGTGAAGCCCCCTTATAATTAAATTCATATCTTTATATTTTGCATAGTTGAGAAATTATATACTTTTTAATTCGTGTCTTTTTAAAGACTTATTTATTATTATAAATGGGTACACTGTAGCTGTCTTCAGACCACCAGAAGAGAGTGTCAGATCTCATTATGGATGGTTGTGAGCCACCATGTGGTTGCTGGGATTTGAACTCACGACCTTCGGAATAGCAGTCAGTGCCGTTACCTGCTGAGCCATCTCACCACAGGTTTCTTTTCCATAGCCTTAGGGATGTCCTGACGGTCTCAGCATTTACCATTTTGCTGAGACATTAGCCACACCTGGCAATACCTGGCCTTTTCATTATCACCCACTATTAATAGCATAATTAATTTTGTCCCAGGCAGCTGTGCCTACTCTCTTCCTCCTCTGCCCCTCTACTCCACTGGTGATACAATACAGCCTTAACAGTCGTGTTTCCATGTCAGGATGAAGGAAAGCCATATTTCTTGAAGTGGAAATAAATTCCAGTAAGAATTCGCAAACACTTGACAACGTTTCAGGGATGATTCTAGATACTGGTGTAATCAGAATTGTGCTATGAACGCCGAAGTCTTCAGAAGTTTCCTACAAGTCTCACTGATATCTGAACCAAAGCCTTGTTTCCCAAGCCAGTTTCTAATTAAAATAATCTTTTAGAAAAGCATTTGCTTTCCAAGTAAGTAAACAGCTTCACTGGGGTGCTTTAACAGGATAATTTTCTTCGATAGTTGTAATTATAGCCCTAGTTGGATTTTAGCTATTCTCCTGTTGCGAGTTAGCCCGTGAGTCTATCTATAGTTCATATTCTTTTTGGAGAAAACTCTTCCGAATTCATGAACATCATTATAAAAGGCAGGCTGCTCACGCATGCAGATCACCCTCTTTTGCCCATTTATTTCCAAAAAGATTGGCTGAACTCACCACTTGCTTCTCAGCATGCTCAGAGGAGCCTAAAGGTTTCCTACGATCTTTCACAGTCCCCCAGGCTCCACAAATGAGACTGAAGCAGCCAGGCAGGCAGCAGACTCTCAATGAAAAGAACTCAGTGTCTGTGAGAAGAATTGTATGTTAAGGGTCAAGTAACGATAGACTCACGGCTGGAAGCCATTCCCAGACACCTGCCCGGCCCCCTGGTCGTTTTCTCATAACATCTTCCTGTTTTCTTAAGAGGATATAGAAAAATCTTAACCACTGCAACATAAGTTTCAGGAACTTCTACGACTGATTCGGCACAAATGTCGAATCTCTGACTTAGCAGCGACATACCCAGTGTGGCAGTGTGGCTCTTGCCAAAGGTAAGCTCCACTCTGTTCTCATTTGTACGCCGTGTTCCTCACCAATGGCATCCCTCGGCTCTGTCTTCACCAATGAGAGAAGAGCATGTGAGGTAGAAGAGCTTGATGATGTGAGCTGATTTTCCTGGCTCATCCAATGGGCTGGGTCAAAGCTGTGTTTGCTCACATGCCACAGGCAGACAGGGCATGGCCTCGCACATGATCCTGTGGCATCACATAGCCCTACTTTGCCTTTTCCACAACTCCCTAGCAATGGTCATCCGCTCACTCTGCTACTCAGCACGGAGGACAGAAGGTGTGGTAGTGAAGGTTGTAAGTGGAGAAGTCAGGCTTTCTGGGTTTGACGCTCCACTCTGTCAATGAAAAGACTTGAGATTTGAGGCACCCAAGTGATTCTCCTTGTCTCTGTTTCCTATCTTGCCATAGCATTGTTGGAATTACCGATGTATGTCACCACATCAGCCTTTGGGGTAAAAAGTGGGGGCTGGGGATAGAACTTAGGTCAGTCAGCACTTTTACGCACCCTGTTCCCTCCCCCCCCCCCGCCCCCTCCACACACCCTCCACACTGGCTTCTTCTCCATCCTCTGAATGTAGCCTTGTTAGTAATAGGGAAGAACGAGAAAGCCAGGAAACGGTGGTGGGCAGGAATTCATTCTTTACTCTTCACCAAGTAGATAGACTATCTGGCCAGCAAACTTAAAGCACAATTGATGTGTGACAGACAGAAGGTGTCCAGAAGGTGAGCGACCCTCACCCCGCTTGCCAGGTTGCTCATCAGCATCTTCTCACACTGAAGCTACAGCCCCAGCATTTGAGGAAAGGTTCTAATTTCCAGCATTGGGCTTTACCATTCCCGAAAGACTAAAAAAGAGAGATTGCAAGCCAGAAAGAGTGAAAAATTATAAATGGATGAATGGTCTTTCCAGGTGTCCAATCAGGAGATACCTTTCTGAATCGTTAGCTCCTGTCCGTTTAAAGAGTAGCTGCACGCCACACAAGAAACACTTTATAGTTGTGAGCAATGAATGCCTTTGAACACAGCATGGGCTGTGAACACACAACGTTGACTTGGGTAAGGTGTTCGTGTCTGCTTTTTTATGGGAGTGAACAGAGTATTTTCCACTCACTGAATAGCACTTGAGATTTCAAAGTATTTGGGATGTTGTTGTTGTTGTTTTTACTGTATAAACTCAAATTTAATTTTGAAATTAGTATGTGTATGTGCATGTTTGTGTGTGTGTGTGTGTGTGTGTGTGTGTATGTATGTATGTATTTATGTACATGTGAGCTTAGAGAACAATCTCAGGTTATATTCTTTAGGTACTTCCTATCTTACGTTTGCAACAGTATTTCTCACGGGCCCGGAACTTCACCAAGTAGACTACAATAGCTGGACAGTAAGCTTATAGTGATTTCCTTGTATCCTCTCCCATTCTTGCCCTTGCCAGGATTACAACTGTTAGCCACAACATCTGGCTTTTTACATGGGTTCTAGGGATTTGAACCCAGGTCCTCAAACCTGACAGCCAGCACATTTTCAACAAAGTCCTCTCTCCATTTTGTTCTTAATTCTGCTCTGTTTCTGAGAGAAGTGGGATTTCTAAGGCAGAAGAGAGCGAACATGAAGAAAGAATATTGGGAAGCAGCACACTGAATCGAGAATAGCACAGGGCTATTTTCTGAAAGCTCGGAAAATGTAGAACTAACAAAGAAACAGACAGTACCTCATCTTTTTAAGACCCTGGCTGATCCAATGACAGATGCCCAAATCTGTGCAGCTACAAAATATCAGAACCCCAGCATGATGTCATCTCCACCCTTGCAGGCCTGAGGCTCTTGTCTGGTCCCTAGCAACCAGATGGGACAGCATAGAGTCAGGTGAAGTAGTCATCGCAGCCTTTCTGCCTTGAGCCGTATGATGCATGTTCTAGAGCAGCATGCGTGCATTCCTGTCATGGTGACTTAGTGGTTCTGCCTGTGCTGTAGCTGTCACACTGGTCAAAGGTGAACAGGATCTCCTGTCTTACAGGATATACTTGGACAAGATCCCAAGAAACCTGAACTTTAGCTTCCTGATATGTCAGATGGTGTCAGAACAAAGCTTTAAAGGGCTACATTCCATTACCTCTGTTGATTAGTGTCAAGTAAATACAAGGGTTTTTAAAAGAGAGGGATAGAAAGAAATCTGTGTGGATGTCATCCCAGAAGTCAAGGGAGTGAGGTCGCTGGAGCAACCACAGCAGGTCAGCAATGGCCCAGGTCACTTTGACAAGGATCTTCAGTTCTCACCACACTAATTCTTCACCAAAGGTGATGGATGATTACATCAGCATCAAAGACTCAAATGGATGATTCAGCGGTGACCTTTAATTTGTGACGTCCACATGGTATTAGAAGAACATACGTAGAGGCTTAAATCAGCCTTGATGCTGATGAAACCATCAGCTGCCTTTTCTCCGTCCTGTAGCTAAGATAAAAGGCAGAGTGTTTGGCCCTCCCCGACCCCAGAGACAGGTTAGTTAATGTTTCTTAACTATAAAACATGACCAATTCCACTATGGTTTCAAAAAGAGGGCTTTGAGAGAAACTATAAGGACAAAGGAAAACCAGGTCTCAGCATACCCTGATCTCTGTTGCATATTCCATGGTCAAGTAATTTCACCCACTCTCATCTCACCCACTCTCTGTCCTTCCTCCTGACTCTTTCCATCCAACCTGGAGTGTCTATCTGATAATTGCTTGTTGTGGTGGAGTGTGTGTGTGTGTGTGTGTGTGTGTGCACTCGAGATCATGTGTGAGTATCCACGCTTAATTCACTAACCCATTTTAAATTGCAAATTCAAGTTCTGACTTCCAAGAGCTCTAGAGAAGTAAAATAGTTACACTTTTAGTATGTCAGGGATGAGAGTCCCTAGTCATTACCTTTGTATCCATTGTTCATCCTTGTTCTGGTGACCACTGGAAGCAACAAAGCTAGCCTGGAGACAAAGTCCAAACTCTAAAAAAGGAAGATACTTCCAGTCCCCTTCTGGGCTAGAACAGGAAATGCTTTTCCGCAGTAAATAGTCATCAGATGGGGCCTTTAACCCTATGGGGTCACAGAAGCTGCAGATAAAAATAGCTTAGAGAGGTTTAGATCGTATTCACGGATGACAAGAGCACACAGCTCTGGCAAGCATTTAAGGTCGACAGTACAAATAGTAACGAGGAGACAGAGAGGCAGGATGCTGTTGCTGCATACGGGGGAGTTTTACTAGAGAACCTGGGAAGAGCATGTTGATGTAAATGTCCTGTAAAGAGAAACAATCGCACATCCTGTAGGCCAACAGGCCCAGCCCTTGTAACCACTCTAGAGAACTCCCCTAGTGGGGTTTCACAACCCCTGGCACTGCCAGAGAAATAACATTATTTTAATACGACTAAAACTTATCCTTCAAACTTACTTTCCTAAAATTATCTCAGCTTACCACCGACTTGGGTGTTGAGATGGTATGGAGAGCCAAGAACAGGTAGATGAGCCGTAAGGGTTTCTAAACACTCACAGTTAGTTTCAGTAATTCAATGGTGAGAGATGACCACAGTTGGAATACTGCCCTTGTCTCTCCCACACTGGGTTTGTAAAATGTGGTTCCCATTCAGGGGGTGCAGAGTAGTCCTAGACATAGCCACAGAGGATCCTGAGACTTTGCGGGGCTTGACAACGACTGTTCTTTCCTAGGAACAGTAATAACAAGGCTTCTATTTAAACGTACACCTCTTCTCCTGGCAGTTCTATCGTGGGTATAACGAAGGAGTAGATAAATATTCTAACTCTTTTCAATTGTTCCATTTAGGGCTAGAGAACGAACTTAGGACCTTGTGCATGTTAGGCAAGTGTTCTATCCACTGAGCTGTACTCCAAATATTTTAGTTACTGTTCTATTGCTGTGAGGAGACGCCATGACGTAACCTATTAGAAGAAAGCATTTAACTGAGGGCGTGCTTACAGTTTCAGAGGGTTAGTCCACGAACGTCATAGTGACACTGGAACGGTAGCTGAGAGCTTAAACCCTGGTGGCAGGCAGAAGGCAGGGACAGTGGAGAGAAAGAGGGAGGGAGGGAGGGAGACAGAGACAGAGAGGCTGGGCCTCGTGTGGGCTTTTGAAACCTCAAAGCCCACCCCACAGTGATATATTTTCTCCAACAAGGCCACACTTTTCAGCCACCCACCAATGGGGAACCAAGCATTCATATGTATGAGCCCATGGGGGCATTCTCATTCAAACTCCACACAGTCTTCCTTTTTGTTAGTTTCTAAGGGACACTGAAAGTTTGGGTGAACCCCCTGCATCTTCTGTAAAGCTGTAGTTAAGTAACCTATGAGTAGGAAGATCCCCATCTTCCAAAGCAGAGACCCTCACTTCTCTTGGAAAAGTAGTCACACAGCATTTTTTTTCTCACTTGGGAAAACACAAAATGTTTACAGAGTCAATTGCTTGCAGGCAGTTCACAGTGAACACACACACAAAAAATACAGGCAAACAAAACTGGGAGATGTCCCTATGCAATGATTCACCTGGACTATCAATGTAGCTCACAGTTGGTAGCACACTTGTCCAAAATGCATGCAACCCTGGGTACTCTCCCAGGATGCACACATGGGCACAGGTGCAGAGACACACACACACACACACACACACACACACACACAGAGATAAATATGTTCAAAGCAAAGGAACACAGGTTCACAGGACATAAAGCTGTTTGAGCCACACAATGGTCAGTCCAGGCTTTGGAACTGATTTAGAAAAAAAGCCAGCTGGTTTTCATCTAGCCTCTCGAAAGGGCTTGTGCAATGTCTTCCCCAACCACAAAGAAAAACCAATGACAGGACACATTGCTCTTCTAGGTGTTTCACAAGATGTGAGTAACCGTAGCAGTAACACTGATGTTAAGATTAAAGTTTACAGGGCTTCAAAATAGTTGTGAGTCTTTTGTATCTGAAATTGTTTAGACTAAGTTCAGAGCAACTTTTCAATGGCTACTTTATTTCCTTACTGGAAACAGTTGAGGACCTTTACAAGGTATACATTACCAGGGCGGTTTGATTTATGCAGTAAGAGAGAAAGAAGCAAAGCAACAGTAAACATTTGCCTATCAGGGAGGGCTGAAATGATGCCTGAGCTCTGCACAGCAGTAGCAAAACAAACAAACAAACAAACAAACAAACAAAAAACAAAAATCAAAACAAACAAACACCAAACAAACAAACAAACAAAACTGACAGTAGAGCTCTTGCATCCCCATAACGAGAAGCCATGTGTACTTGTTTAGGGTACCTTGGAAAGTTAGGTGCTGTCAAAAGACCCTCCCACAATCTCCTCAGCAGCCAACCAAGGCCAATGGTCCTCTACTAACTCACCCTAGCAGTCCTTGAAAATCAACCATAAAACCTCCCCCATATAACCCCACTCAGTTTGGTAACAGAAAGCCATAGAAATCTAATAAAATAAAATACACTTGATTCCACATAGCAACATTAGCAACCCATGAGTTATATACCAGCAGTTACAAAAAAACGGGAAAGCGTGTACACCCGTTTGAGTCATGTTCCTGCCATGTGATATTTACTGAAGGTCTGAGGATTCCACAGGGCATCAACAAAGGTTCTAGTGGAAGACTAGCAGGATGGTATTAAATGGAACGGGTAAAACCCTTTCCAGGGCAAGAAATAAAACCAGAGGCAACCATTACTCCTGCTATGTTCTTTCAGGTGGTGGTAGCCTTGGTGGACTGCGTAGGCTGGGATTAGTGTCTAACTAGAGACACGCCCTTTGAAAATGGCGACAAGCCTCTCTCTGCACTCACACTGTTACCCTCCTAAGTTTCTCCCACTAAACTGAAGACAGACTGCCTTACTAAGGGGGCTAGCAGACTACTGGCCTGGAACCACTCTAGAGTTCTGGCCATTGTCGGAAATCGTCGAGTCTTTGGGTCCTCTGCCTCAATGTCCCTGGCTGCGAGATGACTTTCAAGAGAGTGCTTGTCGTAGAAGCGGGCGGGGGTGGAGGGTGCGGATGGGTGCTAACAGGAAAGGTATTTCTGACTCGATGGACCACCATCGCCTTGGTGCAGAGACAGGGATCCTAACTCGAGGGACATCTAGTTCCCTGAAAATGATTTGCTGGTGACTTGGCAAATGCTTTGAGCCCCAGTCCCACGTAGTCAAAAAGCTTCCCTCCCCACCCCACCCCCACCCCGCCCTGTCTGAAATGTCTTTAAGGGAACTAGAAGAGAGGTAAAAGCCTTTATTTAGGAAGTACGACCCAAAGGCCACAGGTGAAAAGGTTGTAAACCTGAGCGCTGAGCACATTATCCAGATAGTTCACCCCCAGGCATAAATCACATCAAAAACCTGCTCAGGACTCTGCTGAGGATTTCTGCAATTGTTTGTTAAAGCAGCAAGCCAGGTGATTCCCACACTTCTGCTTGGCTCTTACCAGCAGCCAAGGCTAAGCCTGAACGGAATCTACAGCCAAGAGTATCTTGAAGACCAACCTTCTTCACCTCCCAGTTTTCAACAGGGAGCACAGGAGGACGGAAACACATCTGCTACTTTTCTTAGCTCCAAGTCTGAAGCTACTTCGGTGTGGCGTGAACGCAGCAGGAAGGTTGCCCCAATACGCCAACAACATTCGTCTTTAAAGCGAAGACATGCTAGGGAAATTAGAGCTGGAGACGGACCTCATTTTTCTGTGTTGAAGTCCGAGGTTTTAAATGACAGTTGATTTTGACCCTGTTTAATTGGGTAGGTTTTGAAAGGTTCCCACTCCCACACACAGGAGAACGCAGTGAGGTAGGCAGGCTCTTGGGATGGAGGTCTGGCATTTGGGATTCAGCAGCCTTCCGCATGCTGGAGCCTCCGGCCTCCTTCACGCCACCACCCGGCCGTAAATCCTAAATGGTTATCTCTGTGTTTCCTTCCATTTCCATCTCTGTATATGAACGCTGGAAAGGTCTTTAAAGTATCATCTAAACTTTCATAGCCGTTATTTGCGACTAAACGGGCAATTTAATTTTCCCTCTGTGGTTTTAATGTACTTCAGATTTTCTACAGGACGTGCTATTTTGTAATCGCAGGGGTGGGGTGGGTGGGGGAAGTAGATATCTATTGGTAGTATTTTTATTTTTAAATGCGGTCTCCATTTCCCCAATTTGTGCAGAGGGCGTCTTTCCCCAAAGTGTGCGGTGCCCTGCGCTCCCTGCCAAGCCCCCCACGTGCTAGCCCGCGGCGGAGGCGGGGTGTGGCGGCCCAGGAGGCGTGCCCAGGCGACGGGAGCCCTGCCCGGCGTGTGTCCTCAGTCCCTAGGACAGCTCCGGATCTCCGGGGGCAGCTCTTGAGGCGCTTCCTCTACTGTCCCGTCAGAGTGGTAGGCGGGAGGCGTCTTCTTCCTCCTCTCCATCCTTAGCCAGGTTGAGGATGGTCCCTGGGAAGGGGGCCCCCCAAACTCCGCAGCCAGAGGCGCGGGGCGCCTCGGTGGGACGGCGGGAGGGGGCAGGCGGGCCTCGCTCACCCGGTCCATCTGCTTCCCTTGCAGACGCGCACGGATCATGTCGGCGCAGAACGCGAGCGGCCCCACGGAGGACCAGGTGGAGATCCTGGAGTACAACTTCAAGAAGGTCAACAAGCACCCGGACCCCACCACGCTGTGTCTCATCGCAGCCGAGGCGGGCCTCACGGAGGAGGAGACGCAGGTGAGTCCCCCAAGCCTATGCATCCCCGGAGACTGGAGGGGGGGGGGGTGTCCCCGCGCCTCCCTCGGGCCTCCATCACGTGTATCCCAGTCCTTAAATCATCCCGCAGCTCCCTGGACGCCCAGTCCGCCTCCACCCAACCCTATCCTACCTCTATCCTCTTTCTGGGTTTCCACTGCCTCCTAGACCGGCCCCATGCTTTCTCTTCCTGTAGTGAGAGCATCTAGCCTGCTTTCCTTTCGGTTTCCCAGCTCGGTAAATGTCCCCACTGTTCTGGATCGCTTCGGGAAGGTTTATTCTCATTAGGGTTGTCAACAATTTAAAGGGATGTTAGCGATCAGCTATAAATTCGGTTCTCGGGTTTAAACGGGGGTGGTGGTAGTGTACGGGCGTGAGAATAGGGATGGGGGACGGGACCTGCCAGAGACGTTAGTTGCTCTTCCCGCCACATCACCACATCTCGGTGCTGCACCTAACCGGGCACATTGCCATCCTTCGGTTCAGGTTTTGTTGCTGTTTTTATTTATCCCCTGACTCTGAGCTTCAGAGTCTTTCTCTGGAGTTTTCCAAGAAGGGCTCTGCCGCTATGGCCCGCAGCACGCGACCCCCTAGCACGATGATAATTTGTCTGTTTCTTGCTATCCCATTATCCCGGTAAATTTGCTTAGGGTAGAGATCGCAGTACCGCCTGGCCCAGTGTTGGAGTCTTTAGCCAACTCTCCCTCTGGTCCAGTCTCTGGTCGCTGAAAGATAATTTGCTCCGCATGATGCACTATTTGGGAGTTGGTCCTGTTTCTTTCAAAGCACCTTTGACACCTTTCAATTCTACTCTGAGCTAGGCTATTCTTATCCCTCCAGTTAATAGACTGGAGAAGGAGGGGCTTTGTCCTCTCTTCACTCTGCTTATTAAAGCTTAAAACTTTGTAATGAGTGCTCCCTGGGATATTGGAACCAAACTCCTGAGCCCTAAGTCCTAGATGATCCTAGCTAAGCCGGGACAACTGGCAGAATTTACCCGTAGGTAATCCTCTCGGTCCCAGATCAAATAGAAAGGCTATCTAGCCAGAATCAGAACCCAATAGAAGATGATTTATTGTAACCCAAATCTAAAAGCCCCTTTTTCTTGCAACTCATCAAAAGGCAAGCTGTTCGAGTATTAATTAGCATTTTAAAACCCATGCTATATTTAATGATGTAGAGACGTCTCATGTTTTAAGAACTAGGCTATTGGATATTATGGATGCAGTGCCAACTAGGGAATCTAACCCTGACTCAGCCTCTGAGACTCTTCAGCCAGTAAAGCAGAATAGTCATGTTTGTCTCTGTCGAGTGGTGTTGGAGATCCAGGCTAGGGTCTTGAGCATGCTGAGCACACACTGGCACTGAGCTGGGCCACCGGCCCCACGATGACCTTTGGAGTGATAGATAACTGCCATATATCGTTTCTGATATTTGCTGAATCTCTGCTCATTTTGCCACTCTCTTAAGAGAGAAAGCCCCGTTAGCTCAGAAAAAGAACTTGAGAGCTCGGAGAGCTCAAATTACTGAAACTGCAGCCAGAGCACAGTCTGCCTCCGTATTGTAGGCTCTGGGCCTCTATCCTGTTCTGCATCCTTTCCTCTATCTGTTCCTCCAGAGGAAGGTTGGAAACAACTGTATGGGGTGATAGGGGAGGGGAGGGCAGAAAGATCAGTTTACCCATGCATTAAGCAATGGTCATTCCAGGCTATTGCTAATCTTTCCTCTGGACTTACCTGCTATTAGAGAATTGAAATGTAACCAAGCATGGGCTAGAAGAAACGGCATCTATCTGCCTTTCAGTGGTCAAGATCAACCAGTGCAGAAATCCGCACGATGGGGGTCTCTGCCATCCTCAAATGAACAAATGATGCAGCAAGCCAGGCAAGAGTGAGTGTGGGTGAGTCAGCCTCATGGGAGGGCCTGGCTTCCTCTTCCTGCCATAGGCCAACACCTTCTTCCTCCAGAGGCCTGCTGCAGCTCAGCTTACCCATACCTTCCTGTCTAGACCTGCAGGGAAGTACCTGGAACCCAGAGCTCAGAGACTCAGTGTAGCAAGTTTCAGGAATGAGGCTTCTGCTTGCCCTGTCATTTCTTGCTGGACCGAGTCCCATCTCCCCATCCTTCCTAACTCCACGGACCACTTTCATGTGCTCTGGCATATGAAAGTGATTTGCAATCTACTCAGCATTTACAATTTAAAAGATGTCTTCTACAAAGACAGAAAATCTTGCAGATACAAAGTCCAGTAATGAGATTATAAGACAATTGCTTTCTTTTGTAGTAAGTCTTTAAGGATGTTTAATAGAACTCTATGGAGGCAGAGTTCTTATTCTGTCTGTGATGTCTACTTTCAGCACAACCCTTGCCTCTCTTCCTTACTAGTGTGGTCCTCTTCCAGCCAAAATGATATTTATCACATATGCCAGAATTCCCTTTCCATCCAGCCACCTCTAGGGATAGAACCATGCCCCCTCCCCTCTCTAGAGAGTGAGATGGACAGGGCTTTCCTATGGAGTCCAAGCTGGCACGAACTCACAACCCCTCTGCCTCAGCCTACTGACTGTTGAGATTATAGACAGATATCACAACACCCAGCAATCATATTCTCTCCCTAAAACAAGTATTGTGTTACTAAAAGAGATGCGCACAATCCACTCTTGAGATTACTAATTCACGCTGTTCACACTGTGGCAAAGGTGAGAAAGACTGGAGGTAGAAGCTTTCTGGCTGGGGACCTCCTTTTCTTTTTCTTCCCCCCACTGTCCATGAAATAGGTGACAAACCAACATCCTAATAAGGTTGGAGGGAGGCGCATCTCAGAAACTGGTGTGAAAAGCCAGTCGTCCTGTTTGTGAGTCACAGATGAATCTGTAGAACTCCTTGTAACAGCCCTACTATGGAACTTTAAGTCTCTGCTATGGGGAGGCACCTGCAGGAACTCAGTGCAGGGAGAGCCTCTTAGTCAGAGAACTTGACTTGCATTTATTGTGATTCCCCAAAGGAGCTTCTCTCGTCACTAATATTCTGTATATCTCCTGCATTTCATTTAAGTGAAATCCTATAGAATCCCACTCCCTGTGACTTTTACTGCCTGGAAGTCAATGTAAAAGGTAAAGGGGGCTGGGAACACGCCCTCTTTTTCACTCCTAGAGGCTTCATATATCCTCGAGTATGGGACACACGCACACACTCACACGTACAGTGTAGTTGGCATTGGTTCTTGAAGGAGTTCCAGTATTTTTATCTCTTTTTGCTGTTCTGGACTTTTTCCCAGAATCCAGTGTTTTCAGTTGTTGGATGTTTTATCAGTGGGATAAGACCTCTAAAGGTCTCCCTCTGAAAAGAATGAAATGCTAGTTGTTAAGAGAAAAGGACAAGGACAATGTTGTTTTGCCCTAGCCCCTCCCTACCCCAGTGTCCAATTATCGTGTGTTCACTGAGAGTAAATACGTTTCCATCAATGAGCAGGAGTAATGAGAGCGCCCATTCATGAGCAAGCCAGCATGAATGTCTTTCCCAGGGGATGGCTGCAACAAAGCAGGGCGAGAGACAAAGCCAGGTGGGAAATCAGCATTTATGTGAGTCAGAAGCTACAAGATCCAGGGGTAGACAGGAAAGAGGCTGGCAAGAGTGCATCTGGTCACTAGCAGCTGCGCTGCTGAATTATGATGTGTAATCTTCATTTTATGTGTATGTGTGTGTGTGTGTGTGTGTGTGTGTGTGTTTTCCCAGAAAACAGCTGAGCTCTTCCCACACCTCTTCGCAACCCTCAGTGGTGGGGCTCAATTTATTAAGCATTTAGATTGTACCTCACAAATTCACAAATGTGATCCACGTGGAAGGTATTTTGGGTAATGACCCATCAATATTCTGCTTATGAAGATGTGTGTGTGTGGGGGGGCTCTTTTGAATGAGGCCAGCATAACCACTTTGTCTTAAGTGAGTCCTGATAGAAAGTGAGGTTTTTTTTCCTCCCTTCTAGGTTTTAATTAGTCTTTAAAGGCTGCTGTTTATTCCGCTCTAGTCCCTGGAAACCCTATTTAATCAGCAGCTTGCGGCTTCAAAACCCCCACAGTTACCTCATTAATGAAGCTGGAGCCCAGCTGCTCTCAAGCCAGACCTACACATACAGATTAAAAGAAAATGTGCCTGCTCTTCACAATCAGAGTCAGGCGGAAGTCACCCTCACATGAGCCTTCTCTTTTCCTTAAGATAGCGATGCTCGTGCAGATGGGTTTCATTTGGTAGGGTACTTGCCTCATATGCACAAGCCATTGGTTCCACTGCATAACCCAGACACCATGAACAGCTGTAACCCCAGTGTCTGGGAGGTAGAAACAGGAGGATCAGAGGTTCAAGCTCTTCCAGATGCATAATGAATTCAAGGCTAGCCTGTGCTACTTGGGCCTGTTTCAAAAGCAATAACAGGAAAAAGAGAGGAAAAATAAAAATAAGACAGACCAATAATAATAATAATAATAATAATAACAACAACAACAACAACAACAACAATAAATTCCAAGAGTGAATTGAGACATCCAAGGAGCAAGTCTCACAGAGAAAGTTTTCTCAGGTGGTCCAACCCCTTGGCTTTCTGGGATCTGCTGGGCTTGCGTTGCTTTGCTGCCACCCCCAGGTTAACGGTGGAAAGACATCCCCTCCTGGCCAGGGCCAGGGTGAGGTTCAGCACGTGGTTCTACAGTGGGTGTCCCTACACAGCCCATGCTCAACCCACTAAACATTGATAGGAGACTTTCTCAGTCCTGGGGCCCTGGGCTCTTTCTTGAATGGCAGCCTGTCCTTAGCACTTGCTCTTTAGAGGGTCTTCTGTCCTGTGGTTCACATTCTTTCTTGGCCTTATGCTTAAACTCTCCTCTAGCTCCTTAGATCTCAGGAGAAAGCAGGCTCTTCTCCACCAGGGCCCAGCCTCCTGTTGTGAGGTTGAAAGTGAGTGTCAAATAGGTGTTTCCTACGCTGCCTCCATCTGTAGTACACCTCTGTGGGATGCAGCACACCCCAGTGTGGCTTTACCACAGCACCACTGTCTTTTTCCTCTCCGCCTGCCCTTTCATCCCCCTTACCCCTAGACTAGGTAAAGCTTTGGAAATACACAAAGGACAAGAGAGGCCACCGAAGCTCACCTCTTCCTCTATAGATGAGCTGAGTGACTGATCCTACTCTTGGGGCTTCTTGCAGCGAGTCAGTGACAATGGAGGTGACTGTTGCCTGTGCCTACACCAATCACCTATCCTAGCAGCTTGGTCAATTAGATCAGTGCTACAATAACCTGACTGACCATTATGGATGTACTCCACGACATGTGAGGTGCCAGGCTCAAGGGGACTCCGTTCATCCCATCTTCCTGGAGAACAGAAGCCGGATGCTTCTGTTTCTGCCCCAGGGCCTCTTCCGAGCTGCTTTCTTACAATGCCAGTTTCCTTCTGACCTGGTTCAGAGTTAGTCTAGTCCCAGGGCCAAAGTAACATTGTAAAGGCAACCTGGTTGTTTAGTGTGTGCCACACTGCTTTACAGCTTATAGAAATGTCTTGGACCTCCATTAGCACCATTCTAGAAGCATCTCATTGAGGTCTCCCTGAAATTGGTGCTCACATTGGTAGGGGGGTAAATATTTAAGTGACACACTGAGCTAGATAATTCTGACTCATGGGTAAACCCACTGCACACCTTCTGTTTCCGCTCAACAGTCCACGCCATGGATTCCTAAGGAGCCGTGGTCCAAAGTCACTTGGTGCTTAGTTGCGAGTCATTTATTGCACAAAATTTTACCGGGATATTGCTAATGAGCAAAGCCCATCATAAGATATCAAACTCAGAGACTAGAAATCATCCGGGGCACAAAGCTTTGTTTCAGTTCCTTTTATTCAGTCAACAAACATTGATTAGTCATGAGCTTCTATGTTAAGGAGTAAGATGGCATGGCGGTAAGATGAGGACATCCCAGGGCATTCGTTGGACCTTCCATTCCAGAAGAGCGTATGTGCAATTAAAGTAATGATTGCGTAAGTCGTGTGACGTTGGCAAATACTAAAACAGAAAACAAGGAGAGCCTGATTTTAATAGAGCGGTCCCGTTTAAGCTGAGACCAAAAGGAGAGCGAGGGGGTCAGATGAAGAATGTAGGCTTGCACAGAGTTCCTGAGGCAAAGAAGGTTGGCGTCATGGTACAAGAACCTTCCCCAGCATCCTTTGCATCTCCTTCCCAGTTTAGCACACAGACTCACCTCAGAGATGGAATAGACATTTTGACTTTTCGGTATGTGACAGATAATTGTTTGCATCTCTCTCTTTCAGAAATGGTTTAAGCAGCGCCTGGCGGAGTGGCGGCGGTCAGAAGGTCTGCCTTCGGAATGCAGATCTGTTACAGACTAGGGAGCCAGGCCCTTGAGCTGGCTCTCAGAACTCCACCTGCTCTTCCTTGCCTCAGCTTACCCAGGCTGTTTTGATGTTTCAGTGCAGTGTTGAATGTCTCATTGTTTGCTGTCCTGCTATTTAACACAATGTGTTGTTGTTGTTGTTGTTTTAATGTATATAAAAAAAAAACAAAAAAACAAAATAACAGGAAGCTAAATGCAGTTCTGTGTAAAGCAACAGCTTGGATGGGGAAAGGGGTGTGTGTGGCTTGCATCTCTCTTTGGATTTTAATGAAAGATGATGTGGGAATGTTTTTTTTTTTTGTTTGTTTGTTTGTTTGCCCTTGACCATCACCTTACAGTAGCAATTCATATGTACCATCCACTTCAGAGTTTGCTTGGTTTTTATTGAAAAAATAACAGAACAGGCAGGGACATACCTCCTGAGTCCATTTCCCTGTGCCCGTTCCTTTTGCTTCACTAAACACACTGGTGGTTGACTGAGATCATGGGTGTATTTGAGTCATTCAAATTTTATATATTTGAAATATATATATAAAACAGTTCCTTGTCTTAACAGCTGTGTTACCTTGGAAAGGAACCCAGTTTAGCAGTTACAGATTCCAAGGGGCAGGAAAACAAGTAGCTAAGAAAAAAAAAAGTTACAGAGTCTAGAATTTACATTATTTAAATGAACTTGTTAAATTTATTTTGATGAATAAAATGAACTGCTTTTTGTCTTAAAAATTATATTCTAAATAAAAAAAACTTTTAAGTTGAAGATTCATGGAGTCTTTTTTTTTCCTTCTGTAGCTGAATAGGATGTTTATAAAGAGAAGAGGGCTGAAGGGCCTCCATTTTCCAAATCTCCAACTGTGGTTCAGGATCTACCCCATCAGCATTAACTGTAAGCTTGTGAGACATGCAGAATCTCAGGCCAGAGACCTGACCTGCATGTCTCACAAGGTCCTCCCTCCCGCCATGAGCCACATTGTTTTCAGGCTCCTCCCCACCTCCCGCCCCTTACTGTCCGTTTACTGTCTCTGCAGGGAAATGCCTTAAGAGTGGTTGTGAGTAACTTAGTTGCCAAGGATTA
Organism: Montemys delectorum; assembly: GCA_019843815.1. Classification (NCBI taxonomy): domain Eukaryota; kingdom Metazoa; phylum Chordata; class Mammalia; order Rodentia; family Muridae; genus Montemys; species Montemys delectorum. The sequence continues at coordinate 21,713 of JADRCD010207326.1, forward strand.
GACACATAGGGGATGTTTGTTCGCTTGGCTTTTAAAGAGGCAACAGCTGATCCCAGCGTGGTAACACAGACTGCTCCTTTCATCTCAGCATTCTGGGAGGCAGAGGCTGGTGGAGCTCTGAGTTCAAGGTGAGTTCTGTGACCGCCAGGGCTACACAGAGAAACTCTATCTTGAAAAAAAAAACAAAAAAACAAAAAACAAGACAAACAAAGGCATCAGCTCACCAGCTGAGTGGCAATTCTGAGCTCTTAGAGTCACTCCATAAAGTCACTGGGGATTTAATGCCATTCCATCTACACACTTTGCTACAATTGGCTGGTTGATTGACTGGTTTTGAGACAGGCTCACTATGTAGCCCAGGTTGGCCTTGAACTAAGATCCTCCTGCCTTCCACCCCCAAGAGCTAGGCTTTCTGGCAACTTCCTCCTATATTTCATTGGCTGAAGTGGGTCACATGACCAGCAGAATCAGGGTTGTGAAGGTAAGAAAATAGGAAAGGATGGAGATTGGAAAGGCCATTTGAAATTCATACTGGGCCAGTCTGTCTGGGCTGGTGTCCAGAGCAGACCTTAGGTGCAAGCTCCGAAGCCAGTCCGACAACACCCAGAGGAAGCCCCACTCCCGGGTGATCTAACAAGCCCAGGATCACAGGATCACAGAATCACAGGATCACAGAGACAGACTGACTCTGAGGAGTTCTGACACAACCAGGATCACAGGAAGGACAGGCTCCAGTCAGATTTAGCAAGGGCAGGTAGCACTAGAGATAACCAGATGATGGGGGGGGGGGGAGCGTAAGAAAATAAACAACACAAACCAAGGTTACTTGGCATCATCAGAACCCAATTCTCCCACCATAGCAAGTCCTGGACACACCATTAAACCAGAAAAGCAAGATTCAGCTACAAAATCACTTCTCATGGTGATGATACAAGACTTTAAGAAAGACATAAATAGCACCCTCAAAAAAATACAAGAGAACACAGGTAAACAGCTAGAAGCCCTTCAAGAGGAAACACAAAAATCCCTTAAAGAACTACAGGAAAACACAATCAAACAGGTGAAGGAAATGAGCAAAACCATTCAGAATCTAAAAATGGAAGTAGAAACAATAAAGAAAACAGAAAGAGAGACAACCCTAAAGATACAAAACATAGGAAAGAAATCAGGAGTCATAGATGCAAGCATCATCAACAGAATACAAGAGATAGAAGAGAGAATCTCAGGGGCAGAAGATACCATAGAAAACATTGACACAACAGTCAAAGAAAATGCAAAAAGCAAAAAGCTCCTAACCCAAAACATCCAGGAAATTCAGGATGCAATGAGAAGACTAAACCTAAGGATAATAGGTATAGAAGAGAGTGAAGACTCCTAATGTAATGGGCCAGCAAATATCCTCAACAAAATTATAGAAGAAAACTTCCCTAACCTAAAGAAAGAGATGCCCATGAACATACAAGAAGCCTACAGAACTCCAAATAGACTGGACCAGAAAAGAAATTCCTCCCTCACATAATAATCAAAACATCAAATGCACTAAACAAAGAAAGAATTTTAAAAGCAGTAAGGGAAAAAGGTCAAGTAACATATAAAGGCAGGCCTATCAGAATTATGGCGGACTTCTCACCAGAGACGATGAAAGCTAGAAGATCCTGGGCAGATGTCATACAGACCCTACAAGAACACAAATGCCAGCCCAGGCTACTTACTATACCCAGCAAAACTCTCAATTACCATAGATGGAGAAAACAAGATATTCCATGACAAAATAAAATTTACACAATATCTTTCCACAAATCCAGCCCTACAAAGGATAATAGATGGAAAACATCAACATAAGGAGCAAAACTACACCCTAGAAGAAGCAAGAAAGTAATCTTTCAACAAATCCACACAAACCTAATTCCATCTCTTACTTAAAAATAACAGGAAGTAACAATTTCTTTTTCTTAATGTATTAATATGAAAATTAATATTACCAACATATCCTAATCAATTGAAATCCAATAATATGAGGAATTAGAAATTTGTTGATTGTCATCCAATGGTCACTCTAATTTGGTAATTAGAGAAATAGGTCCAACATTGTTCAATCTATATACACTTCAGCTTGTTTGTTTGTGACAGTGTCTGGGTGTGTACAACATAAGGGTTTTGAAATCTTGCTTCTATCTCAGCCTCTCTATTAGTATTATTGTTTATTTCATGTCTTTACACTATACTATGGTTTTCAGAACAGCTTATATATTTCAAAAGTATTTATATACCCAAGGGAGACATAGACAATTAACTTGGGAGGTGGCTTGTAGGAAAGAGAACAACAAAGAGTGAGACTGAATGCTTTGCTTGACGTTTGTAACTCTTGTATCAAGTTTGAAGAAGTTACCCTTTCTCTGAGATGAATGCTTCTCCAAATTATCTCAGCTAATGAACCAAATTCTTACCCTCACCTAATGTCTGTGCCACCCTCCAAGCAGAACCATTGTTCATTGAAACAGTTGGTGAATGACTTTATGGATAGAACATCTTAATACCTACACCATTTCTTAAATGAATGTAACCTCTTCTCTGTGGGCTGAGAATAAAGTCACTCACTCAAGTCAAATAGCTTTTTGACCATAGCAGGAAGTCTGTATCCAAAAATCGAGCGTACAATTCATTTCTTGGTGCAGCAGGACTATCAGCTCTCAGCTTAGCTACTATGGAGGTAAAATCCTTTGGCGATGTGAGGGTCATTGAAGTACAGCCTTATTACAAGAAATCCAATGTCTAAAAATTGTTCGTATTTTGGACTTGTACCACAGTAAGAGCCAAGATTTTAAACTCTACTAAATACAAAACAAACAAAAAGACTTTATATATTTATGTTCATTTAAGAAAATACCAGTAGTGATGTATTATTTCAAAGTATACAGTTAATATGTTTGGAGTTATTTGAAATTTATATTGAGAAAAATGTATTTTCACTATTGCTGTAGACGAGCATCTACATAAGACTGTTAAATTGATTGTT
>JADRCD010207327.1:0-17962 GCA_019843815.1 Montemys delectorum
CCATACTAGAAAGTCCTGAAAGACTGTAAAATCCCCCTGGGGTTTGGAACATGGCACCTGGTAGGTTAACCACACTCCAGTATTATGGTGATGGTCAATGACAGTCTTGGATCTCATCCCAGCAAAGCCCTTGACACTTGTTTAAGATACATCCAGGGCAGTGCCACTACCATTTTTCTGGAAGATTAAATTAGAATAACAGTGAAGAAAATTATTTTTCAGACTTACACGTAAGCTTAGATTTTTCAAAACCTACTTCATTAAGAATTCTTAACTGCTTTACCTTCCTTCTAGCCCACTACCCAGGGATAGTGAAAAGGAAAAGTTAATAGGATAAAGGGGGTTATGGACCAGTTTAGAAACAGTTATTTTGGGCTATTCCAAACTTTGGTATCAGGAGATCAGCAGTTCAGTTCATACAACTCAGCATTTGTAGCCCTACCTATTTCTAAGCACTATTCATGAATCAGCAACTGCAGTTCAATCCAGAAGAAACCACAAGGCTCTGCCAATAAGCCAGAGTCCACATAAGAGGCAAGAATCATCTAGGATATAACAAGAAGCTCTTTGGTGTATTTCTCGCTACAAAATCATGATAAATGATGATCAGTGAAGAAGGCAAGGTGAACCAATGTCACAGTGTCATAAGTGAAGACCAGCATCAACAAAGCCCAACAAAGATGAGTAGAGTGGCAAGGCAAACCAATGTCACAGTGTTGTCTACTGTTGGGTTATACTTAAACCCTTTTCAAACATCATGTGCCCTCTCGAGCATTCATTCTAGCAAAACACCACATGCCCCTTCTTCCAGGCAGCTTCCAGAAAAATACCACATGCCTAGTCTCAGCAAAACATTCACTCATGTGCCTGCTTCAACAAAACATCTTCTTATAAGACAGTTTCTAGAAAAAACATCACAGGACACAACCGAGTCTCCAAAGAAGTCAGAAATTTCCACTTCACTTCCCTCTACTGCAAACATGCATGATGTTGACATCATGAGTAGAAATCATCATAAAGGAAGAAAGAACTGTTGAGAGTTGAAGGAATCATATGACTTTTTTTGGATACTATAGATAACTGTTAAATATCTCAGTGGAAATTCTGATTATGAAATTCATTTCTAAGTCTGTGGTCTAGGTAGTATTAAGTGCTGAAGTTGGTGTAATTGAACATGCTCATGGAAAATTTCCATGAAATGATTACACTAGGTGTAATCCACATAGGTGCATTTTAAAGGAAGGCATGCATTCAAAGAAGGATGCATAAGAACATATCATGACACAATCTAGCTGAGGTGGAGGTAAAAACTGGTAGAAAGAAAAAGAAAAACATGCAATGTTACATGCCTTCTGAATTTAGAACTCAATACATTCGTCTGATTTTTCAGTTTCCACAAACACTAAATCAAACTTTAAAAATTATCAAAAGGAGAGGTAATGCTCAGTGGAGACTAGATAGATTGTAGGGTTTTGAGTAAGTATATGTTCCTAGATTATTTATTTTACATTCAAGACTCTATTTACATGCCTATAAAACACAAAATTTTAAAGATTCGTGAAATACAGTAACAGGAAATTTTCCATGAGCATGTTCAATAGCAACACATGTCAAACACCTACTAGATAACTTGCTGTTATTTCCTGAAAGGACATTTCTCTACAGAATACTGAAGACACATGATATGTTTACTATTTGTAAACCTAAAATGTAGTACCAACATATGTATTCCTTCCTGAAAGCCATTGATAAGAAACAACAGTAACAAAACCATATTTCTATCAGCCCAATAACCTCTTATGAAATATTTTATATACTTATAATGTTCATAATTAAAAATAATAAATGGAAGCACCATATGCAAGTAGTTGCATATTTAGAGATATTGGGCAAAAACTATCACAAATTTGTCAAGGACAGAGGAAACATTCCACAATCTTTGAAGTATGTCACCAAGACTTGACTGAAAATGGCAAGGCCAAGAGTAGTAGCACATGCCTTTCAATCCAATACTCTGCAAGCAGAGGCAAGCGGAACTCTGTGAGTTTGAGACAAGCCTGGCCTAAGTATTGTGCTTCAGAACAACCAAGGCTATACAGATAAATACTGTCTTGGCTCCTTCCCTTCCTTTCCCTCCCCCTACCCCCTTTCTCTCATACACACACACACACACACACACACACACACACACACACACACACACACAAAATGAAACTGTCTATCCACATATGTATTTTGCTAAATGAGCAAATTTATCCAAATGATCTGCTAATGGATTGGCCAGTTGGTTGAAAATGTGAAAACAGAATTCTGCCTGGACAGTAAAATAATTTGCCAAATCAATCAACTCAGGAAAAACAAAATGAAAAAGCCAGTAAAATTTTCCAAATGGGTAAGAGGAAATTCTACATTCTACAATCTGTTGTTTTGGCATCCCAGTCATATGATGTGCATGTTTGTTGATAGTTTGAACTATCTTTCTTCTATTATATCAGAGAGTGTTTTATACAAAGGGGGGGATAATTTTTTGGTGAAATTATTTTCTGATGTGTAAATCAAACAAAGAAGTTACAGAAAGAGCGTGAATGACTGAAAGGTCTAAAGAAGAAGAAAGAACTGAAGGAATAATCACTTTTTAAAATAAAATTTATTTAGTTGAGGTCTGTGGGAGCAGAAGAGACCAAAAAGATTTGAGTAAATTCAATACAGAAGGAATTCTGGAGCTAAGAAACAGGGCATAATGCACAGAACTGGTGGAGGTCTAAGCAGAGTTCTGAGGGCTGATACTTTGGTGTGTCTATTAGTTTCACACTGTAAGAAAAAACTAACATTGTTTATATTAGGAATTAAAATTATGTTATTACTCAAAATGTGTTATTCTGTAGCTGTAAACTTCTCTGATATTTTCTTATGCTACTGTTGGAAACTGTATAAGAAAAAATAAATTTACTTGTCTTGGATTTATTGTAGTTTAAGATCCAATTATTTAGATGTACAAGTGGAAACAAAGAAAAATAGTGTTAGAATACAGAACTTGAACTGATAAGTAATTCTAGAAAAACTCTTAATAGAGACTAAATAGAGGGGATTAAAAGAAATCAGATCTCCCTGAGAAAAGTCTTTTTCTTTTAGGTAATTAAATAGTCTTTTAAGTGACTTTATTTAAAACCTAAGCTTCCAGGACTAAGCATTTGCCTTCACATCACCTTATGTTCATTAACTTTAGAAAATCTTGGGGAAGGCGTGCCAAAGAAACAATTAGTTTACACCCTGCTAAACTGAGAGACAGAGAGTAGCTGAGCTGATGTGATCTTCATTGTGGAAAATGAACTCTGGACTTGAGTTACTTGTGAATATTTTGTTTATCCCTAATCAATCCATTTTCATGGAAAATTCATAAAGCTTGGAAATTGTCATTTATCTTAATACTGCAGACTGACAAGTCAATTAAGGAAACTGAATTTGTTTGCTTATTAAATCGAACAGTGAGCACTGATTTTACAATCTTAGGAAATTAGCATCTTTCTCCAACCTCCTGAGTGAAGCTGCAGGAAGATTGAAAATGAAAGGCAATTTTAGTATAGGTTTCCTGAAACAGTGCCCCACTAATTTTACTATGGTAACAAAAACACTATTGATTTTATAACAGACATTAGTTTTTAAAACATTTGAGATTTATTAGAAAGACCTTAAAACCCTTTCATTGTATTGAATCATTTTTGAAAATATGTATGTAAGACGAAGTTCATGAGACTTCTCAGTAATTTCCCCTCGATTGTTTGATTGATGGATGGATAGATGGATGGATGGAATGATTGATAGATTGATGGATGGAGAGAAAGAGAGCCTACATTTCACAACTATTCAGCCATTTGCTCTGTTCTTTCTTACTTTTTTTCTTTCTTTCTTTGTTCCTTTCTTTGTTTGTTTCCATCTTTCTTTCTTCCTTTCCTTCCTTCTTTCTTTTTCTTCTTGAAATAGGACCTCCCTATGTAGCCCAAGCAAGTCTAGAACTTGTACACTATACAAGGTGTGTGACTGCCTCATATCCACTCAATGTGAATTCATCAAAGCATGTCTAGGAGGTAAAGTTTAAATACTAGCAAGGTTCTCACATTTCTCAAAGCTTCTTAAATATTTACCAGTATTTTAATTACTTTTCACAGTGCTGTGACAAGACACCCAAAGAAGCACCTTAAGGGAAGAAAGACATATTTGCGTCACGGTTATAATTGCTTTGTATGCATTTTGGGATAGTGAATACAGGGTGTCAAGAGCAGGAGGCAGCTAGCCATATCACAACAGTAGACTGGAAGCAAAGAAGAGAGCAGAAGTAGCATCAGGCTATAAGCCGCAAGTCAGACCCTAAATGTATCCAAACCCTCAAAACCGTACTACCAGCTGTCAACCAATTGTTCAAACATGGGAACCTGGGGATGACATTTCAGATTCAAAATATAGTTTACCTAAAGCCTGTATTGAACCATAAATCTGTGACAGTTGCCCTGTCTTTCTAGTTTCCACATCAAATCTCAGTTTAAGAATTCCATAGAGCTGAGACTGTAGAGTCAGAGCACATATCCCACTGTGATGATCTAATAGAACTCTAGATCATACATATTTTCATTTTCAAAGTTTTGACCTTTACAAACAAAAGTAAATGCAAAATATATTGAAAATATACAGAAGTACATTAGGAACACAGCAGTATCTGTAATTATTTGATATCAAATAAAACATTTAAGACGCACATCACATTACGCCAACCCTACAATTTTGTAACAACTTCTATGAACCAGTAATATTTCATTCTCTTACTTAGAGTTACAAATGTAAAATTATTATTTTGACAGAAATTGTTAGGGGGTATATAGCAAGATTTATTATCTCATTCGAATAACATACAGAGAATTTAACACATTTGACATTATGATGAAAATTTTGAGAAATGAAATTCCTGAAAGCAACACTGTATACTCCATCAGAAAGCCTCTCTTTCTAAAAATCTCTTGGATTTTCACAGGTTTTTTGAGTTCAGAAAGGGAGGAAGGTAGGAAACAAAACTTTTATTTAATAATACTAACCTCAGCCAATTTCAAATGACGAATTCTGAGCTCAAGTAGAATAAAATGCTGTAATATCATTTAAGTCAGGAGGTTTGAAGATTAGAGATGAGGATGCTTTAATGTATTCAGATACATTCTATTATCTTCTGCTTGGGGCTCAGATCTATAGACTTCTCCATTATACTCTTCATTAAAATCTATCACTAAGACCTTGAAAAGGAGTGCCCTTGTAATGATTTTAAATGAATACATTAAATATGTTCAATGACCCAAGGAAAATGTTCAAGAATGTCTGGAATAGAGTGAAATGAATCTTTCACTTACACAGCACTAACGACTCTTCAGAGTTTTAGTACATCTCAGCAGCTGTCGATCCATTGTGTATGGATTTATAACCCTAAGTACACTGGTACGTGCTTACTGATGACGGTGTGCTCAGCATTGCTTGGCATGGTAAACTGAGCAAAGGAAACCATAAGATAGCACCTGCCTTTGAGGCAGAATGGAACACTCTGATGATATTTAGAAAATTAACACAAGAGGTGTGTGTGTGTGTGTGTGTGTGTGTGGAAAATGAACAAAGATTTACATATTTAAATGCATCCTAACATTTAGGAAAGAAAGAAGCATTATTAGTAATTTATAGATGAGCGTATTAAGGTTAAAGACAGGCTAATACAAGGTGTCTCATTTTAAGTACACTTAACTGAGAAAGATTGAGACAAAGGGGTCAAGTAAAAGAGGAATAGAAATATTTTTCCCACAACCATATTTTTCACAAGTATTAGTGGTTAATTTGGTACCAAGACTGAATTTATTATTATTATTATCCCAATTTTTTTAAAAATGTATGAGACTGAGAGATTACTCATTAGTATGTAACATCTCAAAATTCAGGACACTTCTTACTTATTTGATTTTGAATCTTCCATAGTATGAAGACATATTGGGCATATATTATGTGCAAGATTTACTCATTGTTTATCCTAATTAATTTAAATTTTAAAAAGTACTACTTATGATTTTAAAGCTTTGTTCTTCTGTACTAACTTCTGTGTTGATTTATGTGAGTAAAACAGAACTGGAACATATTACCTAGCTATAAATAGTAGTAGCAAATATTTCCTATTGTCCTTGATGAAGTTTCTTTACTAATATTTTAGTTCATAAGTCATGATCTGAAATAATTATCTGAACACCAATGATCTAAAATAACTTCTTTAGAAATAGCTGACACTGGATGTAATGCTCAGTTCTTATTTATCTGTGTTAACTGACAGCAAGCAATCCCCCTCATCTACATGGGGATATGGTCCAAGGTGTTCATTGTGTACTTGAAATTTATGACAGGAGTAAATCTTACATATATTACTTTCATTCCTATATATGCATACTGGTAGATTTTATTTATAAATTATACACAGGAAGATATTATTCAACAACTAATGAGGCAAGCATAGCAATATACAAAAGAAACCATCATTCTTTACTACAAACATCCTTCTCATTGTGATGTTGTAACATGATATAATATCTGGGTGATGAGGTGAAATGTGGTGTATGACATAGGTTCTCTGATATAATATGAGACTTTTGAAAGGACTTGTGCAGTTATTTCAAAACTTGTATGTTCTATCTGAAAATAGAAATATTTACAAATATCTGATTTGAAAACAGATAATTACAAAGTGATGGCCATAAAGATAATTAAGCCCCATGGATAGTCTGGTGTTCCATGTACTACTGTTGTGCCACATGGATGTTCTATAGCAAGGAATGACTAATGCCACAGATGAGACAGAATAGGAAATTGTGATATTTCATCACACAACTTGAACTTGCCATTTAATATTTTCAGATCAGATCTGAATATGCATGTCTGAACCTAACAGATAAAAAAGGATGGTTTCTGAGTCCACTATGTATTGCTCCAGAATAGACAAGGTAGCATAATTGTTTTAAAGGTTTACTTAGACCACAAAGTTGGAGGTTTAAAATTCAAGATAAGGTAACCCAAACTGTGTCACTCACAGTGTAACAGATGCTATTAGGCCTGGCCACTTGCAGCAGGGAGAGAGTCACATGGTGAACCAGAAAGTGAAAGGCTGGAGAGGGGTCAATTCATCCACTTAGAAGTAACTTGTTATTGATGGAACTAATGTTCCTATCAGACCTGATACAGTCTTGAAGGACATTAATCTCATGAGATTAGAGCCATATAACTTCATTACTTTCACTGGGCCACAACTCTAAGTTCTGCTAACTCAGCATTAATAAACTATGGAACAAGCTTCTAGTATGTGAACCTTTGGATAAAAAGCATATCAGAATTATATAGCAGGGTAAGGGCTCTGTATTTAAGCACTGACATGGAAATTTCTGGTTGTGTCATGTGATGCAGACTCATGTGATATTTGACTTAAGCAAGACTTTTGAGAGAACACGGGATATTTGGAAAGGGTATAAGTAGGACTCAACAGACAGTGATGGAGCACTTGCATAGCCAGCAGTAGAACTCTTCATTGGACACTCATCTTAGCTTGTCTTTACTTTATTGAGAAAGGCACTGCAGAGAATTCCTGGTATTCCGACTGGTCCTGGTCAGTCCTGTTGACTTGTGTCAATTCAGCAGAGGCTTGGATCATGCTGTCTTTGCTGAATTGTGTTTGAGGATACAACTGAACTGTACTGCTGGTTTCCTGACAAACTAGATTGGAATCACCTCACAGAACAACTACTAAACAGGTCCACATTCACTTGTCCTATATACCATCTTTTCTCCCCTTCATTTGGAGGGTATGTTAGAAGAGGGGGTCAAAGCATTTGAGAAACCTTACTAAAGTAGGTTTTGAAAAAATCTATGGCTACAAAGTACCATACTAACCATATGATAAAGATATGATTATCATAATTGTTACACTGAAACTCTAGCATTGATTAAATGGATGGCTTTGTATAGGACCACAAAGAACTCATACTAGAGGAATATGACCTGTGAGCTTCCATATACAATCATTAGACTGCACCCAGTCATTAAATATTTTGACAGAATATTTAGTATTCTAAATAAAGGAATAAAGGTAGTGAAAGGGGATAGAAATAAGGTCGTTCTATGAAGAATTATCAGAAGGTTCTCTTGTTGGGAAAGGGATGAAATAGAAGAGAGAAGAAAAGGCAAGTGGAAATGAAGTCATATAGATCCTTACATTTGATCTAAAATTCTTTTTATGTAAATCAGCATTTGTCACCACTTTTATTCTTACATCAGGCTGACTGGAGTGTAAGAGGTGGGACTAACAGTAGCCATGTTGGTTATCATCAGGACTAAAGACTGATGTCATATGAGTTGATCCAATTTATTTTAATGATATAAAATAGAGTTTTGTTGAACAATAAGAATATAAGTTTCCCTTCTCACAGTATTTTATCAGAGCTAAAACATGACTATTGCATAGTTATCTTTCTTCTCAACAGATCTATGATGTTCATGTCCTGGTTCAATACAATCCTTGCAATGAAAATCCCTCTTTCAATTACTTGATGTTCCATTCCCAAATCCTAAAACCACTCATCACCAATGATGCTATTTCACATGAAAGCTAAACCAAAGCCAAAATCAAATAGTAGGTTAACACATGTAAGCTTAGCTTTATAGATATAACATACTGTAACTGAATTGTTACTTTATTCTGCAGAGCTCAAGAATCTATTTAGATTAGGTGTACCCTCCACACTCAGGAGTCTAAAACAGGCTGATAAAAGTTTGAGGAGTTTGAGGGCATACATAGCTATATAAGATTCTGTCTCAATAAAACACAAACAACAAGAAAAAAAAATATGTGACATAAAGAAGACCAGGGCACTTGCAGGACTATACGGCAACAATATCCTGTTTAAAATGAGCAGAGAAGAGAGGTGAAAGAAGGGTAAAGGGAGAAAGAAAATCTACTCAGGACACATAGTTCCAAGATTTTTAACAAAGGATATTTTCATTTATTTGTTTAAACTCCTGTTTCAATATGAATATAACCCAATCTAGTCTGAAAATTGTCATGAAGATCAAATTGGTTTTGAAGTCATAATCCTGTTACCATAGATTCTTAAGAGTTAGAATTACTATGAGAACAAGAAGACCATGCCAGAGCAATGATTTTGTTAATTTTTTTTATTTTACTTGTTAATAAGCAGATTTAGGTGATAATTGAAATGTAATAAACTACAAATATATAAGTATAAAGCTTGATACTATTTAAAATAAATATATATCCAATTGACCATTACCAGACTCAAGAAAAAAATATGTAACTTGTCATTCATCCCTACTTCTTTAAGCATGTTATTATCCCTCCTTCCTTCCCTACTCCACTTAAACACAAGCATTCCAATCCTTAGAAGACTGCTGATTTTTTTCAATATATAATCCATCTTATATTTCTAGATTTTTGCATTAATGAACCATTGGCTTGGACATTTATAAGATACGTGTTCAGAATTCAAATAACTCTTATCCTGTTTCTCTATATTGGTAATGTCCAACAGTATAAAAGTATCTTTTATTTACCATTGTCATCTCAGAGGTTTACTGCTGAATAAGCTTGTACTTTCTAGTTCGTTCTGAACTCTGGCTGGTTGGTTTAATCCAGCTGTTCTGCCTTAAACTCCCCTCCAAGCAGACTGATTCAATTTGCCTTACAACTAATTCTGGCAATTTGTTCTAATCTTCTGGCTTCTTCTTATCCTCTGATTTCAACTGCACCTGTACCTGTACCTGTACCTGTACTGAATTGTATGAACTCAGGAACGAACTCAACTCCACTACACTATACTCACTACACTGACTCCCAACTCACTGAATCTCTCTCCCTGCATTACTCTTAAGAAGCCTTTCTTTCCTGTGACATTCCTTGTGAGAGTTGGGACTATCCTATCTCTAACTCATTCTGTCAAATCTTTCTCTGATTCATCACTTTGTCTGTCCCTCAATTAGATATCACTTTCAAACATGGCTGCTTCCTTCTTCAGACTAACTTTACCTTCATTGTATGATGTTACAGGGATGTACTAAAGGTGGGTCTATAATCTATCCAGAGGGATTAAAAGTGGGTCATTCTAACTGAATCACACAGACCTAGAAGCTCTTTGGATATAATTCCTTGACAGAGCAGCATTCCTCTACACAGCAGTATATGAAAAGCTTCTGTGCTTTAAGAGTCACAGAGTGAGGATGGAGAAAGGTATGATTACATGGAGGTCAATGATCCTAACAGCACTTGACCTAGAAAAAAAAATCTTTTTCTTTCTTCTAAAAGGACATTTAAGTGTGACTTCATGAATGAGTTTTAGTAGTTAAATGTCTAATACAGCTACATTGTGACGTTATATTTTCTTCAAGTACTTTTATTTTAGCTTAATATTTGTAATGCTGCTAATAAAAATCCATTTATATGACTAATGTAGATACACATAATAATATGTAACAACAGCCTAGGAATCTATTATTCTTGTTAGAGAGTATGTATGGAAAAACACACATGAAGCATATAAGTGGAAAACCACAAAGTGATTTTTTTATGAGCCTCTTGACTATTGTAGATACTAAGACAAATAAAATATTATTGGTATTAATATTATTTTAATGATATAAAGCAAAATTCTTACATTTAGTAAGGCATTTTTTAAATAAAGTAAATACTGCAATTACTGAGTGATTAGTAATTTTGCTTTATAGCTATCTTCATATAGATTCATATAGGTCATACTTTTAATATTTTATCTTAGAATATCTGAATATATAAGTAATCATTACAGAAATTACACTTAATATATGCTACTTATTAGATTAACTATGTGATTTTTGTTTGACTTGTTGGTACAATTTGAAAATGAAATCTTTCCTTATCCTCTCAGGTTCATATGTCAAACATTTTCTCTCCAGCTGGTGACAATATTTTGGGAGGATCTAGAAATTTGAGTAGGTAGATCATGGTTGGAAGATCAGTTTCCCAGTTCCTTTCTTATCTTCTCTGCCTGCTGTACAGCACGATGTGAATGACCTTGTATGGCACCTGATGCTCTACCAAAGGTTACAGAGATAACACCTACAGAACAAATGCACTGAAACTGGAAGCCAAAGCAAATTCTTCTTTTAAGTTTTTTCATGTGAGGTATTTGGTCACAGGTATATAACTACTTTTATATATGTCAATGTTAATATGTCAATGTTGACTAATTTCAAATGACTCTTCTAGCAAAATAAGGCAAAATTATGCTATGACACTATGTTCAAATATTTTTAATGTGAATGAAAATTCATTTAAAAGCAATTGCCATTTTAAGTGACAGTTTACCTACATTGCATCAGAAAAATAATAACAAATGAACAAAATAAAAGGAGATCAGGAAAAATTATGGCACAAAAGAACTTGGAATACAATTTGAAAAGCCTCTCATAAGGCATCAGCAGTAGAAGTGGAAACAACTTTTTATTAGAACAAAATCAAAATCATACACAGAAAATTAATGTTCATGGAGGAGATTACCAGAAGGCATAGAAGAAAGAAAACAATGCCACTTAAGCAGTTCATATAGGGGTAGTGTAGAACTGCTTGTGTGCCTATGGTAGATGTTCTACTGTGGCCACTGGCCTCCCCTCTACTAATATTAAATACAGATATTATGAACTAATTAAGTTACTATAGCTAGAGCAATAAAACTAGAACAAAGCCTATCATTATTGGGTGCTATTTACACATGTTGTCAGTCTTCAGGCCATACCTGGATTTAGGTGTTTGTATCTTCATTTTCAAGACAAGAAAATAGAGTCTGAAAGTGGTCAGACTCTCCTAGACTATTACCAAAGTGAAAACTAGAGTTCAAATCCATATCTATTTAGTTTCAAATTTCTCTTCTGCTCATATATAAAACAATGCCAAGAAATGAGTACCTTTTCGTCTTTTTTATGATTCATATTGCACTTCAAAAATTGTGGACTTAAGTGAGAAACCTTTCAAAACTAGTTGACTAACTGAACTTAAAGACAGCATGTATCTTAGTTCAGCTTTCCATTGCTGGAAGATACACTATAATCAAGACAGCTCTTATAAAAAATGAATTAGGGATGGCTTACAGTTTCACATGTTCAGTATATTAACATCATGTTTGGAAACATGGCAGAATGCAGGTAGTCATGGTCCTGAAGTAGGAGCTGAAAGTTCTGTAGCATGATGTGACTATAGTCAGAAAAGACCTTCTCTTCCCCACTGAGTGGAGCTTGAGCATAGGAACTCAAAGCCAACCCTCATAGTGACAAGGCCACCTATTTTAACAAGGGCACATCTCCTAATAGTACCACTCCCTGTGGGCCAAGCATTTAAACACATGAGTCTATGGGGCCAAACTTATTCAAACCACTACACTGTGTAATTAATTATTAAACAGGCTTAGCAATATCTACAGTGTTTGTATGCTGGACCAATGCAATACTGTATACGTGCACTGGTTGTTTTAATTTCCTTGGAGATGTTTAAGTTATGTACATGGATCTCCTTGACCATTATTTTTAATCTTTGTTACATGATTGTTATTGTATTTTTAATTTTATGTGAGTGAGTATGTCCCTAAATGCATATGTATACACTACATGTGTGCCTGGTACTGTGGGGGGAAGGGCAGAAGAAGGTGTTAAATGCCATGAATGGGAGTTACAGACAATTGTTAGCCACCTTGTGTGTCCTGGGAACTTCAATTGGGTCTTCACTGGAAGCATCAAATGCTCTTGATAATAAAGGCATTTCTCTAGTGCCATGTCTCCATTATGAAAAACATAAAAGCCATATGTTTTTTACGGTCTTTTTTCTTGTATGCGGAAGATAAATTTTAATTAAGCCCTGTAATCGTACACAGATCATTATACTTTTTTTTTCTCATTGGTTCCCATCATCTTCTCAATAAAAATCTAACTAGTTATTCTATAACTGCAAAAGATGGATAATGGTTCTACTACCAGAAGTTTGAATTACCCAAGACTTCCCTAAATTCTCTTCATACATTTTAAGCTGATTTCTTATGTTCATTGACAAAAATCAGTGGTTTCCTTGATGAGCAAAGCAATGAAAGTACCTAGTGTTGCTTCACTAGTGTCTACAGACAATAGACTTGGATTTAGGGAGCAGAATTTGGAAGCTTACACTTATAAAAAAATAGGCAAGTGTAGTGGCTATTCCTGGTTGTCAACTTGACTACCTCTGAGATGAATTACAATCCAGAATTAGAAGGCTCACCTGTGGCCCTAATCTGGAGGCTGAGAGATACAAGTTTCTGACCTGAATCTTGGCATGGAGACCTTGAGGAATAGTGGCTACGAATCCCACAGGATTAACATAGAAAGCTCTATGAGTTCAAGGTCATCCGGGGTTAAAGGTGTGGTGGCACACACCTTTAACCTGGGCCACACTTTTTGCTGGAGACGTATATAAGGACATTGAAAGAAGGAAGGCTCGCTCTGCTTTGCCTGCTTGCTTTGTGGGACTGAGCAATTGCTGGATCCTTGGACTTCCATTCACAGCTGCTGCTGTGACTGTTGTTGGGAGTTGATTGTTGGGAGTTGGACTACAAACTGTAAGTCATCAATAAATCCCTTTACTACATAGAGACTAAGTTCTGTGACTCTAGAGAACCCTAACTAAGACAGCAAGTATACAGGAAAAAAGTCTATCTCAAAAGAAAGCAGGAATATGAACCTTAATCTATTCCCTTTTTCTTTTTTCACAGACACATGCTTGAAATGTGTGGATTTTTCCTTTGAAATAATTTATCCCCTTGTTGTTAAAATACTTAAATAGTAGTGTTTATTGTTAGGTTATTCAATTTTCTTTTTCTTCTCTGGAGTGAGATTTAGAATTTCTGACTTCCATTAGTGTTACAATGTACATCAGTAGCAATGTGTTGCAAATTTCTTGGATGTCTAATGGATTAAGACAATTCAAAGTCTTTATATGTGCTTTCGAAATGAATCAGTATGGTAGAACTATTCTAAGCTAAATAGTTGTATGTTGTTTATTATGTTCTGTAGACCTAAATAGAAATTATTTTAATGATAACATCACAAATTTATTGAAATGTTGATGAGGAATATGTTCATGTAGTAATACTATAGCTTTGAAGAAAACATTTCTCTAAGAGAAAGAGGGGAAAGTTTATCTTTTGGAAATCTAATTTATGTTTAATACTATTTACTAACATTGATCTCATGTGGAAATAATAATCTTCATAGTTGGTATTGAAGACATAACCATTTCTTGGAAAATTCTGGAGGTAAACATATCTTAGAAATCAGAAATCTTCAGATCTTAGTGTCTAAAATAACATCCTGAGCTAAACATTAGTGCTTCATCAATGATATGAGCAGCTCTTTAGAATTAACAAAGGCTGTAAATAGTTTCATATGTTTTTTTTCCTCTATAGGCATATGCTATGACACAAACCATCTAAAATGTGCAGACAACACATTTTAAGAGCTTGATGTGATAAGCTAACCTTACTCCAGGAGGAAGTAACAGTTGCTGATACTGTGGAACTTTGAAATACCTGTTTATACATTGGGGAATCCTGTGATTCTTATTTTAGGGTTGATAATTGCTGGAATGATGTCAAGAACTCGAATACCTTGTTTCCTTATATTTATTGGCTTATATTAAATAAGAAGGTGAGTTGGATTTGCAAACAATGGGGTCATCTCAGGTCAAAATTTTTTGACAACTAAAAAAGAAATGCCCTCCTTTTCCATGGCTTTTTGTTCTTAGAATTATGAGTTAGAGATAATTCTTCGGTATTAATCCAGGGTTTGGATAAGGAACTTGAAGTACACAGTGGTTAATATATTAAGGACAAAGACCTTAAACCCATACCCATCTTGATTCAAAAATTGTGTTGCTGCATTTGAACTTAAATGAAAGATTTGTGGAAATGTACTCATTATGAATAATTGGAGAATTGTGTTCTCCAAGAGAAACTAAAAATAAGACAATCCAACGGCCATCTATTATCAAGTAATTATTTTTAATACTTTTTAACAGTTTTCCAATGTGATCAGAAATCACAAAAACATGGACAAGATTACTTTTATGTTAGAAGCTAATTTGTACTCAATGAAAGAAAAGTTTATATAATTTCTTCACTTGCCTAATTTCAAATTATGTCAAGTGGTTGACAAGAGATTGCTCCTACATTGGAAGTTTGATGGTTGATTAGTTCTGAAGCTCCCATGATGGTATTAGTTCCATGAAAATCCATGTGCACTTTGTTAATCAATTATGATTTATGCTCTCATTTATCTGTATCCTAAAAGACTTCACTTTTCAAACCTTTAAGAGTATGGAGCTATTAACAGGTATTAACTCAATACCGTTGGCATGATAAAAATGCAGTTTTGCCTAAGCAACAATAATAGCAAAAAAGTTGGCAAAAGTGTTGCACGTACTCTGGGATGCTACTCTGCCAGAAGTTTGACTTGGGTTTTTAGAAAAAAACATGATGTTATCCTGAATGCCAGATGCTGCGTGCTGAAGCATTTGGATGAAACAATCCTTTATTGGACGGCCAAATATAGTTCCTGTGTGTTGCAATATGCCAGAATTTCCTACATTTACCACTCTACCCTTAGGTGAACTTCCCATAATTACACCACAAATAAACATAGAGTAATTATTGTGGAATGCTTTCAACTGAAATGAGTGATGCTGTTTTAACTACGGCATAATGAACATTTAGGTGCAATTCATGCCATGAGCTGTAAGAAATGGACTCTTCAAAAAAGTACGACAGTTCCTATCCTTTAGTTCCGACAGTTCCATCCTTAGTGAGAAACTATATTAAAAGATGAAATTTTTAAACAATATTTTATATTTAAAGATAAAACTTTAGAGCAATTGTAATGCCTTTACTTATGCTTTGTTCCTTCTTAGAAGGGGGGAACAAAATAACCATCTAAGGAGTTGTAGAGACAAACTATGGAGCAGAGACTGAAAAAAGGATAATCCAGAGACTGCTCCACCTGACACTATTCTGGATGTTAGCAAGTGCTAGTTGACAGGAGCCCGATATAACTGTCTCCTGAGAGGCTCTGACAGTGCCTGACTAATATAGAAGTAGAGGCTCACAATCATCCGTTGGACTGAGCACAGGGTCCCCAATGAAGGTGGGGACCCAAGGAGGTGAAGGGTTTGCAGCCCCTTAGGACGAACAACAATATGAACTAACTAGTACACTCAGAGCTCGCAGGGACTAAACTACCAACCAAAGAGTACACATGGGGGGACTCATGGCTCCAACAGCACATGTATAGCAGAGGATGGCCTAGTCGGTCATCAATGGGAGGAGAGGCCCTTGGTCCTGTGAAGGTTCTATGCCCCAGCGTAGGGGAATGCCAGGGCCAGGAAGTGAGAGAGGGTGGGTTGGTGAGCAGGGAGACTGGGGAAGAAACAAGGTTTGTTTTTTGTTTTTGCTTTTGCTTTTGATATTTTTTCGGAAGGGTAACCAGGAGAGGAGATATCATTTGAAATGTAAATAAAGAAAGATATCATTCAAGCCATCATCTGCTTCTTCCTCTTCTCTTCTCCATTTATCTCTGTCTCTGTCTCTTTCTGTGTCTCTGTCTCTCTTTGTGTGTGTCTCTGTGTCTGCCTCTCTCTGTGTGTCTCTGTCTCTGTCTTTCTATGTCTGTCTCTGTCTCTGTCTCTGTGTCTCTCTCTCTCTCAAGTTAAAACTCCAGTATGTCATAATGAGAGAATTGTTACATAAACGAAGCATTTGTCATGGTATAATTATTAAATGATTCCCACAGATATATGTTTTGAACACTTTGCAGTTTGTGCTTTTGGAGATTCTGAAAACTTTAGATAGTGGTGCCTGGTTGGACTAAATGAATCATGGAGATGTGTCTCTGAAAGTTATATGTGGTCCTAGGTCTCCTCATTGTTCACTGCTTCCATACAGCTATAAAGTAAAGAGCTTCCACTGTAACGTGAGGCCACCATGGTCATGACACTCAATCAGATTATGTGAGACCTAATGACTATGGACTGATTCCTCTGAAAATGTGAGCCAAAATGAATCTTTCCTTCTTTAACTTGTTTTCTCTGTCATTTGATTACCTTCAAGTGAAAACAATAAATCAGTTAATAGAAAAGAACTAGATTTAATCTTTTGGAAATAATTTGTAACATACTTATGTTAACCCAGACATATAAAGACCATAGAATTGCTAACATGAAACAAATTCCACAGTAGACTGAGAATTAAAGTGATCAATTCTTTAGTTATATTTATTACTACAGTGATTCTACAATGATTGTCATTCTTGAAATTGAACGGAATATTTTCTTAACTTTTAATGGAATTTTTGTGAATTTCACATAAGGCACTCCAATACAAATCTGCTCCTGCCCTTGCAACCCACCCCCTCAAAGGAAAAAACAAACAAACAAATAAATACACGACCTGCAAAAAAACTAAATCTTATCACGGAAGCTGCAGTGTGACATGATGTATCACATAGTATTTTGTCCAAAATCTTTACTTGCTAATGTTTATTGTATGACATCATTGGTCTGGTTCAAGGTCTCTAGTTTTTGTTACATTATTAATACTAGATTCTCACATGGACTCCTCTTAGATGTCCTGTTGTTGCTCTGTGTCACGGAGATTCTGTAGCTTTGCATCTGCAGGATGGGTCCCTACACATGCTCCAACAGTTCATTGCTATAGTAGATGTTGGAGTGTGCCAACTCAATGCCCTGGATCTGGGCCTAGGTGGTAGCTGAGTTGGTCAGTCCACCAGATTTCTCGAAATCATACTTTTGGGGTCAACTTTTCTATACCCAAGCCAGCTCTCCAGCACT
>JADRCD010207328.1:0-19169 GCA_019843815.1 Montemys delectorum
AGTTCGAGGCCAGCCTGGTCTACAGAGTGAGTTCCAGGCCAGCTAAGACAGCCAAGGCTACACAGAGAAACCCTGTCTAAAAAAAAAAAAGAGAGAGACCAGCATCATTGAAGTGATATCTTCTTGGTTGTGTTTTTTTTTGTTTTTTTGTTTTTTGAGAGCAAAGAGGCTTGTTCCAGAGATAGCCAAGGTTGTACCTTATACTGCAGCAGGACTTGGTAATGTGTAAGAGTCATCCAGGTGGTGCTGATTTTGAAGGCATGAAATGGTCATGAAGAACAGCTGAGGCTCAGCACAGTGAGAGGCCATGGGAGGCCATTGGTGAAGGTGCAGCCTCAGTTGCAATTGATGGCCCAGGACTAAAGGGGTCATGCAAAGGAGTTGAGGCTTGGAACCATGAAGAGAGCCTATGAGAGGCTATTGGTCAAGCCTAGTTACAGCAGAAGACAGCAGTGTTTTGGAAATGTCAATACTGTGCAATGACCAGCAAAGACTGCAGCAGCAGTGGAGTACAGGCATCTGGAACCTAGAAGACAAAATGTGTGCTACAAAGGGCAGAGCTGGAGAAGTGACCAAAGCCCTTAGAGGAGCCCAGAAAATTGTGAGTTGGATCCCAGACATTCGTTTTGCTTTTGATTGTGACTGTACCCTGATATTTTTCCCTCTTGAAGGAAGAAAGTATTTTAGTGGAGCCCACAGTTAAAAGACTTTGCATTCTAAAAGATATTGATATTTTAAATTGATTGAACTTTTAATATGTGAAGACTGTGGGACTTTAGATCTTGGTGATGAATAAGAATGTAAGGGTTGAGGCTTAATAGTGATATGTTTGTGTGTCAAGTTGACAAGCGGTCAATTCTACTGGCTGGTTTTGTGTGTCAACTTGACACAGGCTGGAGTTATCACAGAGAAGGGAGCTTCAGTTGGGGAAGTGCCTCCATGAGACCCAGCTGTGGGGCATTTTCTCAATTAGTGATCAAGGGGGTAGGGCCCCTTGTTGGTGGTGCTATCCCTGGGCTAGAGGTCTTGGGTTCCATAAGAGAGCATGCTGAGCAAACCAGGAGAAGCAAGCCAGTAAGGAACATCACTCCATGGCCTGTGCATCAGCTTCTGCTTCCTGACCTGCTTGAGTTCCAGTCCTGACTTCCTTTGGTGATCAACAGCAATGTGAAAGTAAGCTGAATAAACCCTTTCCTCCCCAACTTACTTCTTGGTCATGATGTTTGTGCAGGAATAGAAACCCTGACTAAGACACACCCCAAAATAAACTTTTATTAAACAAACAAAAACAGACAATCCAGAGCCCTGTTAATGGTTTGCTGTCTATGGCTTTACACACATTACTCTCAATCTCTCATTAATTGTCACAGGCGCATGTCACATTTGTTTGTAACTTTATGTCAAAATGTATATATTGATTAATTATTTTCTTCATGTAATGGACTCAGATTTCTTTAACATTTCTTTCTGTCATAATTACACAAAGCCACATTGCTGTCTGCCAGCAATGTAATCAAATCACCTGTGTTAAAACATAATTTACCTTCCAACAGACTTCGTACTTTTAGGAGGTAAAATGATTTTACTAATATATTCATAACAAGATACGTGGTCACATAGCAACAAAGCCTCATCTGCTGGCAGAGAAAGCATTACAAACGTTCCTGTTTAGAAATCTGACATATCATTATCCAAGTTTTATCCATTTGATTGACTAAATTCTGTGACATTGCCTCATCCGTACACAAGAGGATTATGTGAGGAACCCTGCCCATTCCATTCAGCATCACCTGAGTCCTTTGGAAGCCAATAACTCGGAGAGAAATCAGCTGGCTGTAGAAAGAAAGAGAGGATTCTTATATAACCTATATAACTGGGCCAAACATTTCCAGCATGGTTGCAGGTGGGGGACTCTTTACTACCTGCATTTCAGAGATAAATAAGCTAAGCATGTGTAGGGGAAGTAGCTGTCCTAGATCTCTGAGGAGGCAGGAGCAACATCTGCATCTGAACCTGGCTGCAACTTCTGCAGCCATCATTGCCTTCCGTTGTTCGTGTCGGTTGCCTTGATGTAGAAGAAGAAAGTGGGACAAACGTTATGAGAAAGGCTGAGAAGCATGAGCTTGCTGAATGGCTGCATGGGGCTCAGTCAATTTGAACGGTGATGCAGACTTCCCTATAGGAATACAGTGCTTCAAGGATGGAAAGGACCAGACTTAGTGGACAGAGAGGAAATCTGGGGCAAAGAAAAGAGTGCCCAGCCTCCTGAACACAGTAAACCTATGGGCTCCTCTGGAGGGAAGGCAGGAGGGAGGAAGGGGAGGGACGGGAGGGGAGGGGAGGGAGGAAGGGGAGGGGGGGGGAAGGGGGAGGAAGAACGGGGAGGGGGAGGGAAAAAAAAGCTGGGATAGAGGTCTAGAAACAGAAATGTCTGTTTCCAATACTGCAGGCCAGGGGGCTGCGGTAATTAGAATAATTATTAGATCCGATATTCTAAAGCCTTGGTATTTGCTAGGTACTTAGTTGAAAATAAAATGAGAACTTTTTGATTTTGTTGTCTTGAGATGGAGGTACTCTATGATGTATCCCTGCCTGTCCAAGAACTCTATGTAGACTAGACTGGTCTTGAACTCAGAAAGTTATGTCTGCCTTTCAAGTAGTAGGAACAAAAGCATGTACCACCATGCCTGGCTTAGCATTTTTGTAGTGGGATATAACTTAATTTTCTCACATTTGTAATAAAGAATAGCATGTTATTTTTACTAGATAGGTGGACTAATGAACTTCTAGGATCCTTCTGTCACCATCTTCCTGTAGCTCTACAGGATAACAGGAAGACTGGATAATACATGGCTTTTACATAAATGCTTGGAGTCCTTTTCTCTGGTCCCTATGCTTGTTTTGCCATCAATTGACCCACTGAGTCATCTCTCCAAGCCTAGAACTTAATCTGAAAAACAGAACAAATTGGTGGCCTTGTACTAAGAAAAGCCTGTTTAAATAAACTTAAATGCATACTATGGCAAAATATGAGAAAATTCAAATATATTTTGTTCTAAAGCAGAACTTTCAAGGAGGACAATTATCTGCAATTACCTTCAGACCTGAGGGCTTCCTGAACCCTGTACTTCCATCTCAGTAGTGACTGAAGTCCAGAAGAATAGGATTAGCCTTGACTTTGGACAGATTCTTTGGGGGTATCTGTTCATGAACCTTAAATGATATCTATGATTTTACTCCTGTTAGGATCTAAAGGAAATGACAAATAGTAAATGAAATTGGGTTGTGTCTATGCTATGGTCATTGTGCAACACCTCCTCTTCCTCATGCCTCTTTTATAAGTGAAGATTTCATTTTAAATGGGCCCTGGAGATTAAGAAGAACCAATATGGAACTTCAGCAAGGAGACAACCTAAATATGAACAGTGCTCTCTGGGACCATGGAATTTATCACTTTCTACATGACAGCTGGATTTTCTCTCTCAGAAATTATCAAACCTAAATTATAAAGAACTTTCACAGAGACTTCTATCAAGCTCATTTTGAAGGCCTGAAAGGTTTTTGGACATAAATACTCAAGATAAGAACCTTCTCAAAAAATACATACCTTAAGTGAGGTACAGGAACTTTTGGGTAGCTCATAGTTTTGCAAATGTTGTGGTTATAATATCTGTACAAAGGTGATGCTGAAATGACATTCAATCAATGTCGAATATATTCTGTCACTTAGCTTCCTGGGGGCTTGTTATTCAGCAAAGCTCCATACATAGTGAACTTGATTTAACCTCAGTGCCCACAACTCAACATTTATGCATGACTGTTTATTACTTTTATTTCTAAGGATGACCCAAGCACCTTTTTGATTCAGAGATCATTATAGGGCAAAATGATTCAGCTATAACTTCATTTCTCTGAGGTCTAACCTCATCATCATCATCCATATTTCCAAGTAAATGTTGATGACACACAGAGAAAGGAAAGGTCTAAAAGGGAGAGACAAGGAAGAAGTGAACAAGACTGAACAAGACAAGGTAGATAGTGATGAATAATCATGACAGAGAAACATTTTGTACTCCAAGCACTTCTAGGTAAAGTGAAAACATTTGCCTATCTGAATGAAGACTGCTTTGCTGAAATGTGACTAATTTTCTCTGGCTTTCAGTATATTATACCTGACTCGACAACTTTGTAACAGTGATAAGCTAATAACTGTAGTGGAATGCTTGAAAGTTTCTATTTTGGAAACTTATTTTTTTATTTACCTAATCTTGATCACATTAAAATGTGTTTTATAAATTAAACTCTTTGTCATGCTTGAAAGAGTGGAAGGCAGGTTAGAAAATGAATTGAGAATAAAATGGTAGCTAGCCTACTTAAGTATTTGGTAACAGTGGATTGTTATATTAGTTACTTAGTAAGACTCTGGAGTAACACATCTGACAAGTGTAACTTAATTAAGTTCATTCTGTCTCAGTCCTTTATTGTGGTGAAAGCATGGAGGTAAGAACTTGAGGCAACTGGTTACACTGTATCCAAAGTCAGAGAGAGAGAGAGAGAGAGAGAGAGAGAGAGAGAGAGAGAGAGAGAGAGAGAGAGAGATCAATGCTTAGACAGTTTTCTCCCATTCCAGACTCTAGCCAAAGGAATAGTGCCACCCACATTTATGTGCCTTGTCAGGTAATCTATTCACACATGTGCATCAGGCTTCTTTACGAGTTCCCTCCTAATCTGATCAACTTGATAACCAAGGTTAACCAGCCCAGCCGGTAAATGAGTATTTACTTGTATGTCAAGGGTGATATTGGGCTGGTAAATGCAATTTACTTACATATCAAACTGTGACAATAATATCTCTCCTCTGAGTTCTTCTAGGGATGACTCATGGAGACAGTGCAGAGATAATGCCAGATGAACTTTTGGGAAAGTTCATCCAACAGGCATTGGTAACTTTTACAAAATCTTACAGTCCATGATGTTTATAGACAAGTTAGGTAATCAAATTAGCTCATTCATTATCACATTTTTAAATATTAACAAGTCTACTTTTTTATTTTGACCTTGAGCATGGAAAACTTTAGAAACAGTATAACAGAATAGTACTTTGCAGAGGTGTAACTGATTTCATGAAAACCAAGACAATCACTCTTCAAGGCCATTGCTAGAGCTGGTGGCAGTGAAAGGAAATGCTTGAAACCCTGAAAAAAAGCCACTGTTTTCTGTTTTCTACTGGACCCTTAGTGACCCTGCAACTGTTATAACAATTCTCAAGTACCTGTAGTGCTAAGAATATTCAAGTTTCCTGCAATAGCATATAGTTACTGAAACTGCTTCACTCTAGAAAATAGTGATAGTTGTGATCTACAAAAAAATATTGTTGACATATTTAAGTGGCTATTTTATTACTAAATATATTATTTAACATTAAAATAAGAAAAAAGTATTAAAAATAAACAAAATTCACTAATAGGTTACCTTTTTGGTATGCTTTCTATCAAACATAAAAAGCTTCTTCAACCTTTTTGTCTTTATTTTCTGCCGTAATTGCTGTGCACTATAGATAATAAGTTCCCAGATAGCATTCTGTAACCTGTACTACAATTCATTGTAGGCAGTATAGTTTCATGTATGTAGCTTCCTAATGAGTATAAGACCCACATCTTGTTACATTCTTTAAATTTCATAATAAGTTGCAGTTACTTATCCTTGTAACTATGCATCAGTTAGTTTATTTATTTAGCTATTTTAATGCCACTACGGAGTATTCTAACTTTGAAACAATCACAGTTGTGGTTGCTTGAGTAATTATTGCTGAGAAGGAAAACAGCATTTCCTCTGCTTTGCTCTCATCACTGCAGTGGAAGTGCTTGCCCAAGTGTGGAGAGCCCCTGGGCCGCGCCCTAAGATGGTGCCATCTTCAGCTCCCTTCAGGAGCACTGCCCTGATAAACAAGTCCTTATTTGGTTGTGCTTGCTGGCCTGGCTTGCTTCCAAGTTTAGTGGCCTATCTGCATGCACCACGTGGCCTACTGAGATAGGCTCAGGATGGAGCATTTAAGGGGTAAGGGAGGTGCCTGAGGGGTCAGAAGATTGTTCAAGGTTCCTGAATAAACTGCTTAAAGAAGAGCTCTCGGGTTGCGACGAGTATCCCTGGGCGACTGAAGAGCATTTCCACAGCATTCAAGAGCATTTCAACATCCTTCAGAAGAGCAATTTGAAGCTTTAACTTTAATAAGTTTGACTTGATTGCTTCTTGAGAAAGTTTTTGCCTACTAACATTTTCTCTGCTCAAAGGTTAGCATTCATGTGTCTCTCCTGTCCAGTGGCTCAGTCCTGGCAACTATGGAGTGCTGTGTAATCTATTATGTTACACTTTCCTATCATGAATGAAAGACAACACCATTGTGTATTGACTCAAGTATCCAAAATGCTTTATTTTTACGGAAGACTCTTCATCTGTACTAGGCAGAAATTGACAGGTCATTGTTGATTCTTCACTGACCAACAGTCTTATTTGATTCTTAATCATACACATTTGATTTTTCCTTATTGAAGGACAACAGCATAATGTTCCATTGTGTCTACAATTATTGAAGACTCTTAGTTGGTCTCTCCAGGCCACACACTACTTCATTATAAGGTACCATCCATCCAAACATCAAACAAAATAATCAGTTTTGGGGGAAATTTTAACCCCAGGAACTTTTTAAGCTTCATGATTGAAGTAATCAAGTGAAACAAATGGTTCTTATTTACACACACACATATTTATACATACACGGGGCAGGCATTTGCCAGCATACCTAAAGTTAAAGTTTGATTTTCTGATCTTCAATTCAATTAATTTTCTTGTTCAAAGCCCAGTTGTACTTCTGAGTATTGATGAGATATTAACATAAGGATCAATGCTTTTGACATAGTTCTTTAAATAACATGAGCTTCTTTTGATAAACACAGTCATATAATGTTTGTAAATATTTCTTTTATCCTCACATGATCTTCTAGTCATTGATATCCAATAGCTTCAAATTTTATTTCTCTAATAAATAAGTTAAACAGCCAAACAAATCCTTAAGTGATTGTTATAAAATATTATAGTGTTCATTCCTTTAAAATTTTCATTGGTTTTAGTTCTTACTCAAGTCACCATTATCTAAAGTTACAATGTGTAGTTTATCCTTTCTTCCTCTTAATTATTTAATTATAGCAAGTCAATTATTTGATCAAATCACATTGCCCTTTCTATTATAAATTATAATACATTTATAAAATATTATAAAATATAATACATTCTCATAATAGTTCTATTATGAGACAGTGTCATTTGTATAGAACTATAAGGCAAGATAGAAACTTTCAAATGACTGAATGAGATTATTTGTATAGTTTCTTTAGCAAAGAAGTATAATGCCCATATTTTTGCAGGCAAAAACTTATGTGTTTTAGACATATTTTTTAAAGCCTAAGGTACCACTCTGTATGCTTAAGTTATTTTACTGCAGACAAATTATTTCTGTGCAAAAATAAGGTAGCAATGTACAATCAAGTCAAAATTGGACTGGTAGGATGACTACCAATGCTTAATTCTTGATAGAATTGAGGCCTCAGGGAAAAAGAGATCTGGTGGGTAAGGAGGAATGGGATGAGGAACTGTGGGCTGGGTAGCTGTGGGGGCAACAACTGGAATGTAAATAAATAAAATAAGAAAAAATGTGATAAAGATTAAAACAAACAAAGACAACAAATGAGAACCCAGGAAAATTAAAACCTTCCACCCAGCAAAGAAAACCCTCAGCAGACTGACGAGACAATCTGTGGAAATGGAGAAAGTATTTCCAAGCTAAACATTTGACAAGGGTTAAACCCATATTACATAAAAATACATAATACATAAAAAACATAATATATAAAAAGAAACACCAAACACTCAGCAGTATCTAAATAAAATGCTGTAAAAACCATAATGGGCATAAATACACTGCTTTCCAAAAAAAATTCACATGTGGCCAAAATTATAACAAAAATCTCAGCATTATTCATCATCATGGAAATAAAGAGAAAAACACTAATAATATCCCCTTATTCCAGGGAAAGGAATCATTAAAAAGGTAAAAGCATTGGGAGGGAGAGGTAGATCAGGAGTTTACTGATGTCTGCCATTGTAGAAGACATGAGCTTGTTTTCCAGCACTGAATGGCTACTGAGAACCGCTCTAACCTGAGATTCTGGGGGACCTACACACATGATTACACACACACACACACACACACACACACACACACACACACACACACGTGAGAGAGAGAGAGAGAGAGAGAGAGAGAGAGAGAGAGAGAGTGAGAGAACAAAATAGACTCAAAGAAAAGACAAAACACTGAGTGCTCAAGGTGATTTGAAGAAAAGGGAGAGATATTCACTTATATAGACAAGTTATAGGAAACTTAACCGAGAAACTCTGATGATTGGGCTCTCAGTTATATATAGAAGGACATCATTAAAAATATATATAAAATATACATATATATATATATATATATATATATATATATATATATATATATATAAAACAATGTGCATTTCTGCTCTAAAAACCCAGAAGAAAGGAAACTTAGCTTGTGTTAAAAAAAAAAAAATGGCACCGGTGGTGTCGCACACCTTTGATCCCAGCACTTGGGAGGCAGATGCAGGTGGATTTCGGAGTTCAAGGCTTGGTCTACAGAGTAAGTTCCAGGACACAGCCAGGGCTACACAGAGAAACCCTGTCTCGAAAAGCCAAAAAAAGAAAAAAAAGAAAAAAAAAGGTAAATGTTTGGGGAAGTAAATGGATTCAACATTATTTAAGCACTACACAGTATTTATATATAACAACATTGCTTGGACTTCATAAATATGTATAACTTTTATATCTAGGCTAAAATTTGCTTAAGCAAAAGACATGAAATAAAAATAATGATTTTAAATACCAATCTAGTGTTATTTGGGTAGTCTATTAATTTTTTGTTCCATGCTATGAATGAGTAACTTAAATCAACAAAAATTCTCACTGCTGTAGAAAATAGATGTCTGCAAGCATGGCGTGGGTTCAGGCACTGTTCTTCTATGTTTTATAGATAAGGATCTTGTTTTGGATCAAAAGATCTAAGGTTCTAGAATCTTCAGGCAACATCTATAACAAGTCTCATTATGTCTTAATCTTGGGGCCTTCCCTTGAAAGTTCATTTGGTACTCTCCCGTGTGTGTGTGTGTGTGTGTGTGTGTGTGTGTGTGTGTGTGTGTGTGTGTGTGTGTGTGTGTGTGTGTGTGTGTGTGTATGTGTGTGTGTGTGTGTGTGTGTGTATGTGTGTGTGTGTGTGTATGTGTATGTGCGTATGTGTATATGTGTGTCTCCTAATTCCCCCTCCCCCAGAAAGACACATTGCTCAGTGAATGAAGGGCTTCTGTTAGTCTAAGAGGAAGTCAACTAAACTGAGCTAATTAAAACTGCAGTGACACCTTTTTTGAAGATGCTCACATTCTAAAGTACTCTTTATTAGGACCTCAGCATGGTTTTTGGATAGACACAAACACTTTACATTCTATTCTACTTAGTGATATCAGTCACAGAAAGCATTAATAGGTGTGTGAGTGTTATTACATAGCTACTCAAATGTCACAAACAACCTCTGTGCCTTACATTTAAAAAGGAGAGAAATACTGGATGTTCATACAGGACTTGAGCTAGCTAACTGAAGGGAGTGACTCTGAGTGCTCATTTTCTAATATCCTAGAGGACTTAAGTGTATCTAAGACTACTTGATCAGAGACACTGACTTACAATAATTCTTCCAAGGCCTTGACTTGCTTCATAAAGAGTGATAGTTACTTGGTAAGCCATGGTAAGTGAAAGAAGAAGTTTAAAACATTAAATTAGCTTAGTGTAGAAAACTGTTAGCTTTCAACTTACAAACTGATCCAAATATTTCTTTTCTTCCTAGAAGGGACATTAATTTAAGGCCCATTAAGGATCTTAGTGTCAACTTGAGTGGATGCTTGTCAAGACTTGCATGTCCTAAGAGAAACCATTTGCAAGCCTCAGTCTTCAAGAGAAATTACACATTTAAAACAAATATAATCTCCAAATTAAAGAGACTGTGGAGTCATGGGAGCCTCCCTGGAGAGTGTTGTTTCCTAGAGTTGAATAATGGTAGATTTTAGATCTGCTCATTATCATTATTTTACAAATTTCATTTCCAAAGGAACATTTTCATCTCTCTCAATTGACTCTATTATAATTTTACTAAATATTATAGATTTAATATCATAAAAGTTAATTACAGAGACTTAAAAAAAGGTGTGTCAGGTTTGGTCAAAGCATATTTTTAAATTTATCTTAAATCCAGATTGCAAGTCTACATGACTAGATTATTCTAGACAAGATCATATACTATGTGCTTCCTCTTTGTGAATTTCATTGAATTTCTAAAATGTAGTGACTCAAAATGCTTCATTCCTCTAAAACCCAAGAATGTAATGATCAAACCTGGATTTCTTTTTCTTTCAAATCTACTCCCTTCTCAGAGTTTGAGCTATGGAGTTCCATATCATAAGATATGGTTTACAAAAATTTTTTGATAATTTATAGCACAAAGTGTTAATAGAGGGTACATGTTATTTAATGCAAAGTTGAAATTTCTTTTTAATCAATTTACCTGGGAAGCTAGGGCCTTTCATATGATTAAAGTGTAGTCTTTAGAAGACTATACACCTTCTATACTCCCATTCAAACCACATGATTGCACGGGTAACAGGAGATACGAATACAAGATAATTTTTTGGACTAGAGTTCTCAGGTTGATGCTTGTGTGCTTCTGTAGTTTGGATGTGCTAGAATGCTATTTTTATTGACTCCTGAGTTAGAAGCATGCTTGTAAATCATGTGTTGATGTGAGGTGGCAGAAGTGATTATGTCTTGAAGACACTCACTGATCTATCATTTTACCTGATTAGTTCCCATTAGAGGGAGTCACTATGAACTGAACAAGTAACCCTTCTCTTGATGCCTAACTTCTTTCTTTATTATGTGAAAGTTTGAAAGTTTGTCCATACATGCTTCCATCCTGCTATGACATCAGCCTCTAGGTCCTCAGCAGAGCTGAGCAGAAGTCACTGCCATGTTCTTAGCTATCAGAACCCTGAGTGAAATAAACCTCTTTTCCATACTTAGAATATATCATTTAATAATTAATAAAACACCTTCTTTTAAATATATGGTACATAATGAAGATAGATAATTAAATATAGAATGATGTCTGTCTTTATGTGTGTTACAATCTAGCAAAAGTAAGAACACACTTGCTCAGAGTTTTATTACTCTTGACTGACCAGTATAATTTTAGGCTTGGAAGACTGTGGTATGGAAAAAGCAATCCCATTATTTGGAGAAAGAACTCTACATGTTGCCAAAATGCCCAGTGTGATATAAGATCAGGATGATGACAGACAAGGATTCTCATCAACAGAGAGTTTTGTATGAAATGTGCATGGTAAGTAATTATTGGATATAATGGTGCTCGGCATGTTATACAAGGTCCCCTCCCCCCTCTCTCTTTCTCTCTCTCTCTCTCTCTCTCTCTCTCTCTCTCTCTCTCTCTCTCTGTGTGTGTGTGTGTGTGTGAATTATAGTATTTACCCACTAATATACGGCTAAATAAGATCCACTACCACTAAATTTAATATTGATTGAAAAACAGTAACCTGATGGTTTAAATCCTAAAAACCAAAATCCCAAGAGTTCTCATGTCTGTGGGGAAAGAAAATAAACTTTTCAAGAAGATAGCAAGCAAATTTTCCCCTGCGATGGAAAGAGCCAGTGTGCTTTACTCAGTCTGCTGACTACAATCCTAATCTCTTGCTGAAATGCCCTCAAAACGTAGAGTCAAGAAATCTGAGCACTCATGAGCACAATATAGTTCATTCCTGAAACGAGTCCTCATAGGTGGCAAACAGAGGCTTTCATTGAGTGCATGGTACACCCAACGTGCAATAACATTTAAAGAAAGAACTTTTCCAGCAGAACAAACTGAGAAACTTCACTTTTATACTCATTATAGAATAGAAGAGTGAGTGCAGACTTTGCATCTAGATAAACATACAATAGATCAAGTATTTTACCTAATAAGTTAGCAAAAAAACTTTAAACCATGTTAGGAATTGGGGAAAGTTTTCATGAATTTTATCCAAATGCAAGCTTTTCATTCCATGTCAACACTGCCTTCCAGGGGTCATCTGGCAAAATCTGGAGACCTTCTGCTTGTGGATGTACTGGGCAGATGGTGAGGGAGATACCATGTTCTTAAGTTAATGAACCTGTAGTCAGACCTGTCTTTGAACTTGTCTGTGTTCCTCTTAACGGAACTGATCTTTATGTCTGTAAATTCGCAGTAACCTTTCTGGGTTTGTAATCATTGTACAAAGGAGCCCTTAACATTTGCATAAGATGTTCGACAATTGCTTCACTGTGACTGCTCTCACACTTATGTTTTTGACTCTGATTCGTTTCCTGATCAATGGTTTTTACTTGATTCAAGTACCAACTCTTCTGTGAGTTTGATATTAATTAACAGTACTGCTCCAGCCTTTGAAGGCTGTGGATATCAGTGCTCTCCTCTGCTTTTTAAATATTTCTGGAAGCAAATAGGAAGTCCAAATATGGGAGATTATGCATACTTTCAAATCTGATGCCCTCACTCCTAAGCATTAAATTATTTAATTCGAGAAGACACAAAGATCTAAATATTAACTACAAGTATATAGGGAAAACTTTGATCTCTAAATAGAATAAAATTTTCACTAAAAATATTGCACAATTTATTTTGGATAAAGAATAAATTCATGATATGTAAATATTCAAAGCGAAGGTTAAAATTTTATACTAGCTTACATGTAACTTTATAGAACAGGATCTGTAGATCTCATTGCAGTCCAACCATTTTTGGAGACTGTGTGAGTCATTTTTCTAGTACTGCAGTTAGAACGTAAGAATGTCAGCTTCTGAATGGTAGCTTTAGTCCACGGCTGCCTAACCTCATTGCTTATGTACTATGTGAGGCAGCACACTGTGAGGAAAATACACATCAAATCGACTTCTCTGTTTGTAAGCCTGATGGGAACTAGAAAGTAGAGGACCAGGTACCGGCACTTCCTTCAGGAGTATGCTTTGTTGCAGGAAGACTTTCAACAGCAGTCTACTCTTACAGGCTCCACAAACACTCAATATTGCCATGGATGAGAACCATGCCTTTAATGTATGGGAGATCTTCATGAAAAGTACAATGAAGAGGTAATTTTTTAGTTGATTTAAGTTTCATTGCGTTATGATGAGAAAAGATACATAATTTCAGTTTATCTGAATTTGTTAATGTTTAAAAAACATATTTTAAGTAAATAGAATTACCTTACATTCTTCTTTCCCTTTTGTACCCCAACTCCTCCCAGAGACCCCCCTTCCAATACCTGCAATAACCTTTTGTTTTTTTTATTTTGTCATATTCTTTAAAATTTATAAAATATTGTAACAATAAAAATGAGTAGTATAAAAGTTTTTCGATATAAAACAATCAATTAAAAGGCCTTATGCAGATGCTTGTCTGCAGCAACACTGAAAATACATGTTTTTCCTCAATATAAATTTTAAATAACTCCAAACACATTAGCTGTATATTTTAAAATAAAACATCACTATAATTTTAAATGAACATATATAGATAAGGTCTTTTGTTTGCTTTTTTTGTTCTGTTTTGTTTTGTTTTTAGTAGAATTTAAAATCTTGGCTCTTTCTGTGTTACAAGCCCAAAATAAGAACAATTTTTAGACATTGGAGTTCATTGTAATAAGACTGTACTTCAATGTCCCTCACATCACCAAAGGATTTTACCTTCCTATTAGCTAAGCTAAGAGTTGACAGTTCTACTGTGCCAAGGAGTGAATTATAGGCACGATTTTTAGATATAGATTTCCTGCTATGGTCAAAGCTATAGGACTGGAGTGATTGTCTTCATTCTCAGCCCACAGAGAACATGTTACATTCATTTTAAAAAAATGGTGTGTGTATTAAGATGGTCTATCCATGAAGTCATTCAACAACTGTTTCAATGAACAATGGTTCTGCTTGGAGTGTGACACAGACATTAGGTGAGGTTAAGAATCTGGTTCATTGGCTGTGATGGTTTTGAAAAGCATTCATCTCAGAGAAAGAGTAACTTATAAAGTGCTCTTCTTCAAACTTGATACAATAGTTACAAACATCAAGCAAAGCATTCAGTCTCACTCTTTGTTCTTCTCTTATAAGCCACCTCTCAAATTAATTGTTTATGTTTCTTTTGACTGTATAAATAATTTTGAAATATGTAAGCTGTGCTGAAAACCATACTATAGTGTAAAAACATCAAATAAAGAATCCTACTAATAGAGAGGCTGAGATAGGAAAGCAAGATTTCAAGACCCTTATGTTGTATACAGCAAGACACTGTCAGGTATAAACAAGCAGAACGTGTATATGGATTGTACAATATTGGACCTATTTCTCCATTACCAAATTAGAGAGACCACCAGATGATAGCCAACAAATTTCCAATTCCTCATACTTTTGAATTTGAATTGATTAGGATAACTTGGTAATATTAATTTTCATATTAAGAGATATCAAGAAAAGGTAATTATTACTTCCTGTTATTTTTGTTATAAGAGGTGGAATTATGTTTGTGTGGGATTGTTGAAAGGTTACTTTCATACTTCTTCTAGGTGTAGTTTTGTTCCTTATGTTGATGCTTTCCCTCTGTTATCCTTTGTAGGGCTGGATTTGTGGAAAGATATTGTGTAAATTTGGTTATGTCGTGGAATATCTTGGTTTCTCCATCTATGGTAATTGAGAGTTTGCTGGGTATAATAGCCTGGGCTGGCATTTGTGTTCTCTTAGGGTCTGTATGACATCTGCCTAGGATCTTCTAGCTTTCATAGTCTCTGGTGAGAAGTCTGCCATAATTCTGATAGGCCTGCCTTTATATGTTACTTGCCTTTTTTCCCTTACTGCTTTTAAAATTCTTTCTTTGCTTAGTGCATTTGCTGTTTTGATTATTTTGTGTTGGGAGCAATTTCTTTTCTGATCTAGTCTATTTGGAGTTCTGTAGGCTTCTTGTATGTTCATGGGCATCTCTTTCTTTAGGTTAGGGAAGTTTTCTTCTACAATTTTCTTAAAAATGTTTACTGGCCCATTACATTGGGAGTCTTCATTCTCTTCTATACGTATTATCCTTAGGTTTGGTCTTCTCATTGTGTCCTGGATTTCCTGGATGTTCTGGTTTAGGAGCTTTTTGCATTTTGCATTTTCTTTGACTGTTGTGTCAATGTTTTCTATGGTGTCTTCTGCACCTGAGATTCTCTCTTCTATCTCTTGTATTCTGTTGGTGATGCTTGCATCTATGACTCCTGATCTCTTTCCTAGGTTTTCTATCTGCAGGGTCTTCTATCTTTCTGATTTCTCTAGTGTTTCTACTTTCATTTTTAGATCCTGCATGTTTTTGCTCATTTCCTTCACCTATTTGATTGTGTTTTCCTGTAGTTCTTTAAGGGATTTTTATGTTTCCTCCTTACCGATTTCTAGCTGTTTACCTATTTTCTCCTGTATTTCTTTAAGGGAGTTATTTATAGCCTTCTTAATGTCCTCTATCATCATCATGAGAAGTGATTTTGGATCCAAATCTTGCTTTTCTGATGTGATGGTGTGTCCAGATTTGCTATGGTGGGAGAACTGGGTTCTGATGATGCCAGGTAACCTTGGCTTCTGTTGCTTATGTTCTTATGCTTGCCTCCTGCCATCTGGATATCTCTAGTGCTACCTGCCCTGGCTAAATATGACTGGGGCCTGTCCTTCCTGTGATCCTAGTTGTGTCAGAACTCCTTAGAGTCAAGCTGTCTCTGTGATTCTGGGATCCTGTGATCTTGGGTTAAAACGTCTGAGAGTACATCTTCCTCTGGGAATTACGGGACGCACTGTGCCCAAGGTCTGCTCAGAGCACCAGCCTAGACAGACTGGAAGCAACCTGTGCCACTGGGCTGGCAGAGTTCCTGTGTGCCTGGGTCCAGCTGGTCCCAGTTACTCCCGGTGTTGGGACAAATGTTGTGTCCTCCTCACCTCCTCACCTCTGATCCTGTGTGTGTGTTAGAATACCTGTGAGTGGAGCTTCCTCTGGGTGTTGTGGGACTGGCTGCAGACTTTGCACCCAAGGTCTGCTTCAGATGGTTTTTTGTTTTTTTGTTTTTTTTTTTTTTTACTTGACCATTCTATTACTAAATTTTGGCAGAACCTTGAAAAATCTCTATTATGTTATGTAAAATGAAAGAATATACTGAAAAACTCACCTAAGTTAAGGATATTCCCCTAAAAGAGCAAAATTGATGAGAGAAATAGTCATTCAAATAAGAAAATCTTCTGTGTGTGGATGCTCTGAGCTGGAGACAATGAGGACCAAACGATATACTTTTGGTTATTATAGTTAAATCAATGCCTAGAGAATATTACATAGAGGAAATTCTAGGCATTTTCATTAAGTTTCCAACAAATTCAGCAGGCACAAGAGACTATGAATCATGAGGAACTGCAAATTTAGAATGAAGAAATTTTTAGATTTAGATATTAAATATATGATAGTGTTCTTATGAAAAAGCAAATTTTGTTATACTGCAACTATAATTTATTGTAGAAAAAACATAGTATTGGACTTTGATGTAGAATATGATAGACCATTGTAATTTAAGTGTGAGATTACTTCTTGTCCTGTGTTTCTAAGTCTTGATGTTTAACTTAAA
Organism: Montemys delectorum; assembly: GCA_019843815.1. Lineage (NCBI taxonomy): Eukaryota > Metazoa > Chordata > Mammalia > Rodentia > Muridae > Montemys > Montemys delectorum. The sequence goes on from JADRCD010207328.1 coordinate 16,839, forward strand.
GGGTCAAGACAACCATCTTATTCTCTCACAGGCAAACCTGAGTTTTACAAGCCTGCTACTGTAAGAAATAGTTTGTAGGAGAGTGCTTTAAAAGCTTAAAGCCTGAGTACACTGCCTCCCCGCCACACACACACACATACAGGAGCACACACTGAGATTTATTGAAGACTCAGACTGGAGCCAGGTTACTGGTACTTTCCAATTGAAATTTCAGTCTTAAACACTGGTAACAATTTCTCATCAGGTTCCTGAATATTGCAATTTTTTTTGTGGTCATAGACTCCATTTTGGATTACTGAAATGGTTTAAATTAACTTTAACATTTGTCAAAACTGAGAAAATATTTAATAAACATCATAAAAATATAAGCTTTATATAGTGGATGATTTTTATTATATTTGTCTATCATCTGTCTATCTATCTATCTATCTATCTATCTATCTATCTATCTATTTATCTATCTATCCATCCATCCATCCATCTATCTATCATCTATTTGTCTGCTTATCTGTGTCTGTATGCATGTGTACCATGGTGTACATATGGAGGACAGATGACCAATTGTGAGAGCCAATTCTCTTACTGGGTTATTTTGAGGGAAATTTTAACACCCTTCATCTGAGAAGAGTTGAATGACTTAATCAATTTTTTCATAGTAATACAAGATTTTTATTGTATTTCCCTGACTATATAAACAGAAGAAAGAGCTATGAGTTAAAATGCTTCTGCAATTAGCTTTGTTGGCCAACATACTTCTCATTTGTTTGTTAGGAGAGCACAGAGATGGTTATCTTTCTAATGCATCAATATCAGGCCAGAGACCTAGTCGATTGCCCCAGTGTTCTTTTCTTTCTCTTTTCTCTCCCCTAAATTAATGATTAACTAGACAGAATTTTCCCAATATCTGTAGGACATTAACATGTTAAGAAATCTTCAAAAAAACTAAAGCAAAATGACAATTTTTCAGAAGAATCAAAGAAAACCTACTCTCCAAGCACAGAAAAGGGAAGAAGACAGGATGGCCGAATAACAGCTTCAAAGGATGGAGTACTGATATCTGTCAACTTGGAATTCTAAGGACATTATGATATTATCCACAAGGTATTTTCAGAAGAGGACATTTGAAAGGAAATGCTGTTTGAACTGAACAACATTTGAGAACTGCATCTCCTTTTAGGGAAAAGGAGCAGGATACTGATTGAAAGCACAGAGATGCACATTTTAAAACAAGAGAATTGGAAATGGTAAATAACATCAAACAAAAACATTTGTCTATAAGGACATGTACACCATGACTTAGGGGGTTAAAACAGAGGATTAAATGGCATAACAGGCATGGGGTATAAGCTGCAGGGAAAACAAAAGAAATCCAGGCATTTAAATGTCATTGGCTGATGGAGCAATCAAAATATTCTACACTATGGTGACTTAAGGACATGTGTTATGACTACTGAGTAACCATTAAAATGTGCATATAAGAACGTTCTAATGAATATATTATGCTAACAAGAAAGTAAAATAGGAAAATATAAAATAATATACCAATTAAGTACTAACTGAACAAATTCTCTAATCAAAGTGTAACCTTGATGACTGCATACAGATATTGATATAGAGACTATGAAAGCACTAACAACAAGCTTTTACTTGTTAAGATAGATTTGTATAAAAATTCACCTAAGCTATCACACAACTATCAGTTTTGCTCACATAGACTCTTAGATGTGATTGCCTTTGCTGTGCACACCCCGCCCTGAGAATACAGCATACACATATTTTCCTTCATTCTCATGGCCAGTAACAGGTGTTTCTTGGGTTATCTGCTGACCTTGTGCAATTGTTAAGTGCCTCAAATTATACTTATAAGTCTGTGAATTGTGTAGGACTCACAACGAAACCTGTGTGATATATGAGAAGGTAATGAAGTAGCTTAGATAAATATGATAATGTACTGTAGTGAACTTTCCAATAATAAATGAAAGTGCTCTTTCTTGTGCACCATAGAACTTCCACACACTGCTGCCATCTGAGGATCTGATGTCAGATCATAACGCATGAGGAAATAAAACATGAAAAAAGTCCTTTTAATGTCTCCAGTCTTGGAACATTCAATGTGGAGGTTAAACTTTTCGCTCCTTCATTTCGTTCTCCCCCTAGTTTTTCCTTTATTTTTTTGTATCTAACTCAATACTACACAGACAATCATGCACATACACCCAAACACATACACACACACACACACACACACGCACGCACGCACACACACACACACACACACACACACAGAGAGAGAGAGAGAGAGAGAGAGAGAGAGAGAGAGAGAGAGAGAGA
>JADRCD010207329.1:0-31735 GCA_019843815.1 Montemys delectorum
GCCTGTATTTTCTAACCTAGGTCCTCTGTATACGTGTTACGGTTGCTTAGCTCTGTGTTCCTGTGAGGCTCCTAACAGTGGGAACAGGGATATTTCTAACTCTTGTCTGCTTTTAGAACACTTTGATATGAGGGTTTGTGTCTAGTCTTATTGTAACTTGGATGCCCTGTTTGGTTGATATTCCTGAGAAGGTTACTCTTCTTCTGAAGGAAAAGGAGGAGATGTGGATCTGGGGGAGAGCAGCAAAGCAGGGACACTAGGAAGAGTGGAGGGAACGGAAACTGAGGTCAGGGTACAATAAATGAGCAAAGAATAAATAAACAAATAAATTAGATGAACCAATGCACCATTTTTGTATAGAAAAATTTTTTTGCAAAAGCAACATCAAAGACAACAGTAAGACCTATATAATACATAACATGCCACCCTCGTGATGATTCACAAAATGGTGGGAGGGTCATGTGTTAGAGTTTATGAACTCTTCTCTCCACTCAACAGCATGCCTGCTACTCTAGGCTGATACCTGACTTTACAAGGCTGTAAAATAAACTGCTCTACTTTCATCACCTAGAGTCTCCAGTACTCTTTATTTTATGAAGTGATGTTTCTCCCTATAGTTATAGAGAAGAATGCATACTTGAATTTTAGGTCCAGGAACATAGAACCAAGTCCTCACTATAAACATCAAGTAAAAACCCCCTCAAACTTCTACAAAAAGCTGAGGAGAGATGATGTAAAGGATGTCAAAGCACTTTATTCTCCCTAAGAAGACCTTGTCCTGGGATAATGAATTAACCAAAAGCTAATATTTTAGGATTTTATCAGAGCTAACCAACTTGTAAGAACCATAAGAACTTATGAGAACTTATAAGAACCAACCACACTAACTCACTCTGCCTCTCCTACTCCACGTATGAGGAGAGGAAACACTGAAACTCTGTGCATTCAGACTCTAATGGCACAGGCTCCCATCACTGATTCTTAATCGTAGACCCTTTATGCTTCCCTGCCCATAACCTCTTCCTATCACATTACTCAATGTTATTTTCTAAAGTTCATTTTATCCAATGCATCATGACTAGCTTTAAAGAAAAACCTATAAAGCATCAGAAAAGGGGAAAACACATTTTTCAAGAGTCAAAGTGAACATCAAAGGACCTGGAAGGGACGCTGAAATTATCTAATTAGAAATTTGAAGTAATTATCTTTAATGGATTAAGGACTTTAAAAATAAACAACCTCTGCTCTCTCCCTGACGCCTGCATTTCTTGTAGACAGGATAAATTTTGGGTTGAAAGTTTTGCGGTTGGGTTAATGTCTCTATTACTGCACTGGAGTTCCTGTCAGGATACAGGAGGTGACCTCTTCAGGTTCCATATGCTCAGTGAAGTGACTCACAGGTAAGGTCACCCCCATTGATTCTTGGGCACTTCCCTTTTTTATGTCTCTATTTTGTCCTGGAGATGCCCCCAACCTCCTTACCCCAGTCAGCTGCAGATTTCCATTCATTTTCTTGGTCATCTAGCCATCTCTCCTGTCCCTCTCCATATCTGACTCTGAATCCCCCCATTCCCCTCCTCATCCATGTTCACCTCTCCATCCTAGTTCCCACCTTCCATCTGCCCTTTATGACTATTTTCATTTCCCGCTCTAATTGAGATTCAGGTTTCCTCACTTGGGCCTTCATTCTTGTTCAGCTTCTTTGGATCTGTGGAGTGTAACATGGCAGCTTGAGCTTCATGTGGGTCATCAACAACTAGAGCAGGAGCTCTCCCAAAAGCTGTTGCCAATAAGTGAATATGTTCTACTTGCTGTGCTATCTTGTCTGGCCTCAGTGGGAGAGGAAGTACCTAGCCTTGTAGGGAAATGATGTGCCAGAGTTGGGGGGCGGGGAATACCTAGAAGGACCCCCACACACATGCTCAGTGGAGAAAGGAAGGGGAGATAGAGGACAGATTGTGGGAGGGAGTGACTGGGAGGAAATGAGCAATGGGAAATTGTAAGAACCATAAATGCTAGAAATTAAAAGTACTGTAACAGCAATAAAGAATACTTTGATAAGATTGTTAATGTACCAAATTAACAGATAATACCTAAGAGAGTGAAAGAGAGAAACAGAGAGAGACAGAGGGAGGGACACTGAGCTTGAAGGTATCACAGTAGAAATATCTAAAGGTGAGAAATAAAAAAATACAAATTTTTAAAAGAAAGGAGAAAATATTTAAGGAGTATATGACAACTACAAAAACAGGACACGTGTAGCTGTGTGTACAAGACAGCATAAAAATCCAAAAAGATCAATAATGACCAAGGAATTCTTCTAAATCAATGACAGACAAGAACAGTATAAAAACAGGAAGAAGAGGAGAGAACAAGACAAAAATGAGGGGCAGAGAGAAATAAAGGGGGGGAAAAGAAGAAGAGGAGTTAAAGTTAAACATAACTTTAAATAAGAGAAAATTAAAGAAAACAAACCTGCAACAAATCAGACAGAAATGCAGTATTGATTATGGAAAAATGACGTTGAGCTTCTACTGGTCCTTGTCTTTTGTCATTCCGCTCCATCATGTCTGTTCTAACACTGCTGCTGCTGAAAAACCTGACCTGCTAAGCCAGGCAGCTCATTGAGCCATGGGCTCTTGTCCACTAGAAGCCACCATGGGAGCAGCTTGGGGTTACAATACTACCATTGGGCTCACTTCCTGCTTCTTGTGTTGTCTTCTGCCTGTGGGCTGGGTCTTGTCACACGTGGGGAGTACGAGAAGCAGGAGTGAAGGGAGCTGCCTTCCCCCTATCCTTTGACTAGACTACTCTTGCCAGCCCACCTTGATCATGTTTCCTGCATTCCTGGCAGACCTTACCAGTATCCTGTTACTCAATTCCAGTCACCTCTTCTGCAGTCATCATCTCTCAATGTCTCTCCATGGTGACAACTGGGACCCACATATATTGGTTCCCCTTTGTAACAATAAAGTCTATTTAAACCTTGAAAAAAGAAAAGAAAAGTGTATATGATTGCTTTTTGAAAGTCATGCCAAAAAGACAGTGAAATAAAATATTTAAAGTATTGAGAAATAATACCAGCAACCTAGAGTTCTACACTCTGAGAAATTAAAGAAAGCTAGAAACTTTCCCAGACAAGCAGATACTGAAGAAAATTATCAGAAAATGTGTTGCCAAAAAAATTGAAATTCTTTAGATAGTCACAGAGTCAGATATTCATATTTTCATTATCAAAAAGGAAAGAACACTAAATATGGAATTCTGTATTCCTTTTAAGAAGCTGTTTTTATTCATTATTTATTTAACAGATACTTTGTTCAAAATAATAGAGCTAAATCTAGTTATATTTGCTTAATCATATGCAAATATGTGTGAGAATGTATGTGTTTTTAATATAAGTAATATGAATTATAGCTATACAAGTGATTGGAGGAAAAATAATATTATTAATATTATTTTGTTGTTATTAGACACTTCCTGTAAGGTGGTATATTATTGCATTACCTTATTGTCATAGTAAATATATATTGTAAACTATAGGGAAACACTAATATGTGTTTTTGTTGCCATAATTTCTTTTAAATGATATATTGAAACTGGAGAAATGGCTCAGTGGTTAAGAGCAATGTTTGCTCATCCAGAAGACTGGAATTCAATTCCACAAACCCGTAAAACAGCTCACAACTGTCTGTAACTCCACTCACAGAGAACTCAATACCTTCTCTGGCTTCTCTGGGCACCAAGCACACAAGTGTACACAGTCAAACATGCAAGCAAATCGCCTATACATATAAAAATAAAAGTAAATAACTTTTTTAAAACAAAGAAGACTTTTGTCTACTGAAAAAGTGAGACATTACTATAGAAGAATGAATAGAATTGTATAAAACTCAAACAAAACCACAAAAGGTAAGAAAAGGGTGAAAAACAGAAAACGTTTTTAAAAGAATCACCTAATTAATTAGTTAATTAATTAAAGCAACATATAAAGTTATAATAAGTATTTGTTTATTAAGTGTTATCAGTAGTCACTTTGAACATCAATGATCTATATACATGTGTAAACAGATGAAAGGACAAGATCCACTTGTATGTAGCCTATACAAATTTTACTTTAAATACAAGGATCCCTATAGAGTTCAAGTAAATGAATGGAGAAAAATGCTTTGTCAACATAAAAGAAAGTAGAAAAGTAATATTAAATTCAAATAGACATGAAAATATTAAAAGACATTAGGTATTAAACAATGGATCTTACAATTTGATAACAGAGTCAGTTCTCTAGAAAGGCTAAACATTTCTTAACATGCATATACTTAAAAGCAGAATATGAATGTATGTTAAACACAAACCAACAGAAGTGAAAGGAGGAATGGATCCACCTATTATCCTGCTTCATAAGTTTTGCATCAGTCAGTGTGGTCATTTGAATATTCTTGGCCCATGGAAAGTGGCACTCTTAGGAGGCGTGGCCTTGTTGGAGTAGCTGTGCCCTTGTTAGAGGAAGTAAATCACTGTAGGGCTTTGGAGTCCTATGCCTAAGCTCTGCCCAATGAAGAAGAGAATCCCCTCCTTGCTGCCTTTGAAAGACAGTTTCCTTCTGTCTGACTTTTGGTCAAGATGTAGAACTCTTGGCTCCTCCACCATCAGGACTGCTTGCATGCTTCCATACTTTCGTGCTTCCCATTATGATGATAATAGAATGAATACTGAATCTGTAAACCAGCCCCAATTAAATGTTTTACCTTATAAGACTTTCTGTTGTCGTGGTATCTTTTCCCAACAGTGAAACCCTAACTAAGGCATTTAGTAACGGATGGGTCTAGCAGGAAGAATATTAATAAAGATATAAGGGATCTCATCATCCTCATCAATAAATGTAATATAATTTATAATTTACATCTTCATCAAACAAAACAGAACACATATTTTTCCCAAGCTGACATGGGATACTCATCAAGAAAGAGACCACATAAAACATACCATGACAAACTCAAAAGAAGAGAAATCTTAAAGTGCCTGCTCTCAGGCCACAATGAAATTAAACCAAAAATAAAGAGCAGATAGACAGCTGGAAAAATCCTAAATATGTGCAGATTAAAAACATGCTCCCAGCACATGAGTCAAATAAGAAATCTTAAAAGAAAATTAAAGCTCTTTAAAAAGTATATTTGTTTTCACTTTATTTATGGGGAGAACTCTATGCGTGTGCATGCCATGTCTGTGGGTGTGGCTTCACATGCCAAAAAGATGTCAGGGACTGTGGAGATGCAGTAATTAGCAGTTGTGAGACACATAACATGAGTGCAGGCAACTTAACTTGAGTCTTCTGCAAGAACTACAAGTGCTCTGAAACACTGAGCCATTTCTCTAGAACTTAAAAAATAGGTTTTAATAAAAGGAAAACAAAAATAAATTTTCTTAAAATTTGTAGGTACAGTGAAAATGGTGTTTATAAGTAAAATAAAAACATTAAATAACTACATGAGAAAAATACATATATAAAAAAATCTGAATTTCTAGATTTAGAAACCACAGAAACTAGAGAAACTAAAGAAGAAAGCATAACAAATTAAACCAAAAGGAAACAAACAAAAGAAGTGAAAGAAACAACAAAAATGGGAGAAATTTTACTTTTTAACTTATAAGATATGCAAACTCTTTTGTAAAAATCAGAAACAAAAAAGGAGCTATCACTACAGGGCCTATGGTCACTAGAATAAATAAATGAAGGCATAGCATAAGCCATTTTTGTACGTTTATTTCATATCCTAAAAGAGGCCAGTTTCTCAAAATACGCAAAATTCACACATATAAAAAAAGATCATCTGGTTTCTCTTTCCTGTATCTACTCTGCCATTTTGGCTATGTGTTCTCTTGGTTCTTCTCTTGGCCTCTTGGTCCTTGCCTCCTCTCTTCATTTGCCCTCTCTTCTCTTTCCTCTCTCTCCTTTCCTGCTTTCCTCCAGACCCTCACCTCTCATGGCCTGGTCTGTTCTGTTGGCTATGTTCAGTCTGGACTCTTCCAAATGCCTCTGGCTGTGTTCTCCCTCCTAACTACAATAAAAACCTTCTCTTCAGCCATAAAAAAAAAAGATCATCTGATAAGCCAATATCTATTAAAACCATTGAATCAAAAATTCCAAAACAAAGAGTACCTAATCCAACTATATTCGCTGAAATTATGTTAAAAATTACTATTTGTATAGATAGATAGATAGATAGATAGATAGATAGATAGATAGATAGAGATATAGATAGATATATGTGTATGTTAAATAATTTTAAAAGAACAAATTAAGTTTATGAATTAAATGTAAAGCTTTTAAATAAAATAATCAAAATGGTGAAAAATACCTGTGGAAGTAAAAATCCAATTTAATAATATTAAACAACATCTAGCCAGATAGTAGTAGTAGAAGAAGAAGTAGATAAAGATAAATACACAGGAGAAGAAGAAGAAATAGCAGAGGAGGAGAAGGGAGAGGAGAAGGAGGAAAAACAACAAGAAGAAAAGGAGAAGGAGGTGCAGGCTGCAAATATCAATAATCAGAAACATCACTAGAGAGCCCTATGTCAAAATGATAAGAAATACTATGGCCACTATACAATGTAATATAAGTAATATAGACTACTTTCTGTGCATATTGTGTATGCTCCTTAGAATATACAATGCCTTATAAGTGTTAAAGTCAGTAAGTATATGGATAGCCCCATATTTATTAGTTAAATACTAAATTTTAATCATGTTTTCTCTCTTCATGCCATATATAAATATCCCAGACACAAATTATTTTACTGATGAATTCCACCAAACATTTAAAAGATAAATATCAATGATACAAAAATTCAACAAGAATATTAGAGAAGAGTAATGGATAGATGATAGGCAGATGACATGTAACAGATAATTAGAGAGATAGAAAATAGACATATGATACTGCCCTGATTATAACAACATTGGAAAAATATAAACTAAAGCTAAAGATTAAAAATATTAAAGATTGTGACTCTTGGTAATATCTGAAGCTACACTCATAAAGGTTTACCAACAACAATACATTAACATGAGATGAATAAACAGAACAACATAAACATCTAATATTGATGGGGGAAGCTCAGGAAATGTCAACTCTATACAAAGAACTACAGACAACTAAGGATGCTGAAAGTGGGAGAAAGTCTTCTGTCATTGGTTATCAATGTCAAGCGATCAACCCTAAAGATGCATACAAATAATATTGCACAGATTCTAGGTTCTACTTGTGTATTGGTATATATAAAACATCATATAATATATTATGTGTATATACATATAATTATATATAATATATTATATATTGTATATGTATAACAATACTTAACTAAATAGAGACAATGAATTTCAAAAAGAGCAAGAAGAAGGTTATGGGAGCCTTTGAAAAAGGCAGAAGGTAAGTAATTAATTGTAATCTCAAAAAAAGCAATAATTATAATTAAAAGGACTATTTTTCAAAAATATAAATAATCATCTCTATTTTTATGAGAAAATAAATTGAAATGAATGGGATATTACAATATCTATAAGACACAGATTAAGATTGACATTTCTGAGACTATACTAAGGAACTAGTATAGGAACTTTGTGACTAGCTTCCCTGTGCCTACTGACTCTTATTCAAAGACTAGTAATGAATATCTATAAGGATTCTTAAGCAGATTTTTGTAAAGGTGAGATTTGTTTGCCTGCAAGTATGTGTGTGTGTGTGTGTGTGTATGTGTGTGTGTGTGTGTGTATGTGAGTGTGTGTGTGTGTGTGTGTATGTGTATGTGAGTGTGTGTGTGATACATACATGTTTAAGTGTGAAAAGGAAGGAGAGACAGATACAGATGAAATCATCAAGGCCCCTCACTTCCACTTTCTATTTAAAAATCTTTACAGGGCAATGGTAGATGTTACCTTTTATATCTCTCTAGGAATAAACTGGAAGAATCAGCAATCTGTAAGCTCCTTAAAATTCTCCATAACTCCTTAAAAATTAACTTAAACTTCTAAAGCTGGTGAATTAACTCAGTCTCTCTGTTTATCTATCTACCTACCTATCTATCTATCTATCTATCTATCTATCTATCTATCCATCCATCCATCCATCCATCTATCTATCTATCTATCTATCTATCTATCTATCTATCTATCTATCTATCTATCTACCTACTTACCTACCTATCTATCATCTACCTACTATCTATCTATGTATCTATCTGTCATTGATATATCATTAATCTATCATCAATCACTGCATTATTAGAAAGAAGACAAGATCTCCAACTCTGTCTGTTTCCCTTGAAAGCTGGCAAAAATCTCACTAAAGTATTTGTGTGCTTTTTTTGCTCTTGGCTCACACTAGGAGAGTCAGTCAAGAAGGGAGAAGATGTAACAGGTGGTGACTCAGCAAAATAACATCTAAAGACACAACCCAGCTTCCTCCTCTCAGACTCAAGGCTCCACACTGCTTTAAAACCTCTTGCCTTGTGGCCCAATTTGATGGGAAGTACATTTTTGTTCCAGATATTTATTTAAAAGTTTCATTTTCACTTAATAAATCCACAGCCATGGCATACAAGGAAGGTTTCTCCAAGCGGTAATTTATGCTCATTGAAGAATTACTTTTGAAAGTGCATGGGCTGCCTGTCACTGGGGGAAATTGTGGTCACTCTGTTCTTAGACTTATTGGCTGTTATAGATTGAGGAGTTGATATACATTTGAAATGTTTATGCCTTCTCTTTCTTGTTAATTACCGATCTAAACCTTTGTGAATTCCAAGACATTTGTGAACAAGGCTTTCATTAATCCCCAAGGCTGCCTAGGATTTGGCAACGAGGTCCCCAATTTATAAATACACAAGAAACTTGCAAATGAACATGATCATTTCCAGTGTCCCACAATAGATCAGTGATGACCAGGCATACGGAGTTTATAGTATGGGCATGGAATATTTGGTGAGCTTAATTAAAATTGCAATATTTCCCTTGGGAACACATTTAAAACTGGCCACACACACACACACACACACACACACACACACACACACTTCTGGCCTCATTGGAGATTCCCTGTCCTTGAATTCTGTGTCTGTACACTTCTACTTGGTTATAATCTCCCTCCCAGTGAATGGATCCATTTGTTCTGAAGTAGATAGGACTTTCCAAACCATTAAATTCCTGGTTTAATCTTACACTATTCACATTTCCTCTACTCCATCCCTGTAATTTACCACCAATGGACCAGCCCACCTGCATGGACTCTCTTAGATCATCAGAGGATGATGAGTCTTGGTGAGGTGTGCCTTGATTCTCTTCACTGGACTTGGCAGTCTATCTACTTGACTGCCTTGAAGAAAGCAGATGTAGAGGCTGCAAATCCCCCAGGAGGAAAAAGGAGTGTTACGTATTCTCTCGCTGCATCATTGTTGTGGGAAGCTCCAGCTCTTTGCTCACTCCTAGTCATTTCCTTGAGAAGGACTGTTGCCACTTCCACTAGTCCAAACATCTGAACTATTCATGTGACTGGATTCTGATTTCAGTGCCTTCCCAGTATTATTCTTAATTAATTCTCTTGACAGCTATGATTTTGGTAAAGACAATAGGAAAGCAGACATCCTATCCTGAGGATCTTAAATCCCAACATGAATAATCAGCCATCATCATCATGAGAGTGGTGGGGACCCTCCTTCTAGAATGCTTGCTTCCCTCTATTGAGAGCGTTGGAAATATTTAGGCTCCTTCATGGGCTAGTCTTACAGGTGGATGCAATCTGCTATGAAACTGAGGTTATCTCATAGTGAAGCTCAACACAAGTATCATAAACATACATAATGCAGAGACTTTTTGTAACTCAGTTGTTTACTTCTCAGAGTTAAATACATCTGCCATATACTAGCTATGGTTCAGAGCCATTTACCTAAAGCAAGGATTTGGCGAATTTGAGATTTAGACCAGTCAACTTCAACTCACTAGGTGTGGCTAATCTGTCCTGGGAAGATCTGCAAAGTGCCTCAACAAGCCCCTTTATGTGTAAGAAATAGGGGTGTTAAAGCCAGCTTTCAATCGCATGCTTCTGATTACAAACTTAAGGAAAAGGCGGGCCTGAAAGGGCACTAGCCTCCAGGAGGCCTGTGGTTTTATGTGTGTGAGAAAACACATTTTGTTTAAGTAGACCTTTCTCCTGCCCCCACTCTGCTTTACTCATTGCTACCAGATGCCGTTGCCAAGGCAGGAACCAGGCAGAAGTAGGAGCATGCAGACTCCCCACTCCGGGTTTGAAGTAGGGGAACTGATGAGCTGCTGAGGATCAGGGAAGCCGAGGGCCTTGCTTTGAATTTCCCTTCCATCCGCCCCCTCTCCCACCATACAGACCCTCAGACACTTTCTGTTCTGAGAACAGCCAGATGAAAGGAAGCTGGTTCAAGGTGCTAAAGAGCTGATGCTCCTTCAAGACTAGCAAATGGTCTGTGGCCTCCTCCTTGCAGATGCCCAGCTAAATGGTAAAACAAAGAATACCTTGTACTGAGAACCCCAAGAAACATGCCCTTGTACATCTCTACCAATAGAAATCATACAAACTCCCCTGCAAGACAAACCACTCTGAGCCAAAAAAATAATAATAATAATAAGTACAAGGCAAAGTGTGAGAAGATTATTGCACAGGGACCCTGACTAAGCATCTCATGACCCCTGTGCTCTTCTGAGCCTCATTCATACCCATCTAAGTACCATAACATCCTGACTTTTTACAGTGCAGCATGGGGAATTCCTCAGTAGTAATGACCTCATCTTATGTCCTTCTAAGTACTAATCGTGCCCTTGTTTCTGCCTCAGTCCTCACTATGCTGAATGAGGCTTCTGCCTAACGCCCAGGGTAAGGAGATCACTGCTGCCGCTGACCCCATGACTCCTGCTGCTGAGACTTTATGCCTAAACAACCTCTGCTTGCCTCTAGGATGCCCCTCAAGGAACTTCTCTCTTTTATGCTTAAGTCTGGAACCTAGACCACTGTAGCAGCTCAATAATTCTGAGTTGAATAAATTCCATACTGCGAGCTTGAGGTCAGGGACTGTAGTTAGATCCTGCCCTGCTATTCCAGCCAACTACGTGTTGCATATTTTGTTCTATACGTACAGTAAAAGTTGGCTTCCTGGACTGAAAAGTGGGAAGGGTGGCCTTTGCCCTTTCCTCTATACCATCATTCATATGAGATCCATGGGAAGCCAGGTGTTGAAAGGATATTTCAAGATGCAGAGCACACATGTAAACAAGCATCACAATTGTGCCACTCTCTGTGATTGTCCTTCCTGCAGTTACTGCTACTGGTAACAGATACTGAAGAGGACACCCTTCTAAAGAAATCGATTTCAATGGTGTGGTGGCTGGGTCATCTCTTTAAGTCAATTTGCCACAACATGGGAAAGGAGATCACGCATCTGTAAAATAGGAGACTGGACCATCCATTCCCACGTCCCCATGAATAGTGACCGACTAGGTTGACCCAGTGCTGATGTAACTTCACGAGTTGCCAAAACTCTTCCAGGCAGGAGAGTTTACCTTCCTTGAACAAGTAGTTTTGTGTGCAAAAGCTTAAAAGGTGACTCTAAAGGAAGCGAATACTTGCTTCCCACTACCTCAAAAGCTGAGGTAGTGGCTTGGCTTTTCATTAGAAATGACACAAAACTCAGGGATTTCTGGAGGGAGAATAGAAAGACACAAAATATTATCACCAATGTCAAGGCCCAGAGGAAACCTGAATAGAAGCAAAGGAACATTATATATACAGTACAGGAATGTCCAGGCCCCAGTCAGTGATGGGCCCAGGGCAAATACTGGCTCCCAAGTCAGAATCTGGTGGATTTTATTACTGAAATCACATAGAAAATTTACTATTTGGCCAGAATAATATCCTAACAATAAGTTTGGTAGTCCAAAGCTTATTTTCTACACTTGACAACAGAGTGGAAGGTGCCAAGGCTTTTGTGTCTTTTTCACTCTCTGCCCTGGATTTCATCCATGTCCTGCACTCAACTCTATGTCATTGTTGGGCAGGGTTGTACCTCCAGGAATGAGTTCTAACCAGCCAGGTTCTCTTGAAGCTGCATGATCTTCATTGGTCTTCCAGACAAAGGTGTCTGTGTCTTTATGTGTTTACTCTTTGGTTTTTGTAATAAAATCTCCTAAAAACCATCTTGGGGACCCACTTATATGGGGGTGATCTACAAGGTTTCCTCTGGTAATAGTCCTGAGAGGAGTCTTGGGGGCATGGATGAATATCTTAAAGGGAATCATTGTTGGGGTCAAATTAAGGAAGAGATTTGTTTCTGCCTGTGAGGATAAAACTCAAAAAGAAGGCTCAGCCTGTTTTTCCACCTTCCAAACATAAATTAGTGGTAGAACTTAGACATATTCATCATTAGCTGTAGCTTCCAGATTTCAAACACACTTATATGAACAGTGGGTCTCAAGAAAGAAGAAACTTCTGCTCTTTAATATAAAGCATTGTTTAGACACTCCTGCTTAGAATTTCTTTGGTCATTCCTGACACCAGCCCCATGTCATTATCCATGTCCCTATCCTAAATACTTATATCTGTCATATCATTTATTGTATGGAAAAGCTGCATTAACTTCTCTGGATTTTCTAACAAACTCTAAGTAGATAGAAACTATAGATCTTGTTTGTGTTGCTAGTGTTGATGGTCAAACCTTTCTTAAATGACCCAAAGGATTAATAAATCATTTGACAATTAGCAGGCACTTTGTTGATGCTTTTGGATTGAAACACTGACCAAATTCTTTAAGGAGGCAGGAAAGGAAAGTATAGAAGTCCACTGAATCAACAGACTCTAACCAGGCTTTCATCCAAGTACTTGGTCAATAATAATTAAGTAAATTTAAAGAAAGATGATTAAATAAGTAGATGCCTAAATCAATAGATAGATGGATGGATGGGTAGATGGATCAATAAACATGGAGTAAGGAAAGAAGAGAGGGATTAACCAATAGTAGATAAAGTTTTGCTGGGCACTAAATGTGTTAAGAAGTCTGAAGATATAACCTCATTCAATTCCTTATAACCTATGGCCTTATAAAGTCACAGTATAATTGTCCTTGTTGCCAGTCTGTTTCTACAATAAAACATCATGACCAAAAGCAACTTGGGGAGAAGAGGCCTTATTTAGCTTTTCAGTTATAGTTCACCTTCCAGAGAAGTGAAGGTAGGGGCTCAGGTAGGAACCTTAAAGCAAGCACTGAAGCAGTGGCCAGAAAACAGTGCTGCTTACTGGCCTGCCTGGCATGATTTATTCAACCTCCATTGTTATTTATTCAATCTAGAGCTAATTATGCAGAAATGGTATTGACCACAGTGGGCTGGCCCCTCCTGTATCAATCAAGAAAATGCCCCTACATACATGCCCACAGGGCAGTCTATTGGAGTCAATTCCTTGACTGAGGGTCCCAGGTGACTCATATTGTGTCAAAATGATAAAAGCTAGCCAACACAATTAACCCACAGCTTCAATGAGATCTCTCTATATAAGAGAAAAAATCCTCATAGAACAAAATTAATTGTCTATACTTATTAAATATGATAGGTTGGATTTTACCTGAATATATTATTTACAAAGGCAAATTCTATTTTAGGAGGTCTCATGTCTCCATGCCTGGAAGATTGCTGCCCTAGATCTCTCTTTATGAGCCTTCAATGAGCCCCAACGGCATTTTGAACAGTGAGAGCAAGCAGCAGGGCTCTTTACATAAATGAAAGTGTGTAATGGCCGTGGATTTTGGGAGGTAGTGGCCAATAGGCCACAAACTCTCATCTGCCTTGTAAAGGGAGATCTGTTTATGTAAAAGTTTTGCCAGTTGGACCACATGGACTCTTTTCTACCAGAATACTTTAGGAAGGTAGTTCGAGGGATAGCTGGTGTGGCTGAGAGCCAACCTACAGCTGTGTGTGGCCCCCCTTGAACGTGAAAAGAATAGTACTTATTATACTTGACAGGACAGCCTATGCCACTTGGGTGCCAGGGTCTCAGTGAGCATTCAGACAGGAACAGAGCAATTGTGAGTAACTGAAAATGATTAGCTTTAAACGTGGATATATTAGTTGTCTCCTTTCTTGAAAATGCTCTCTTGGAGAGAATATTTTGGATTTATGCAGCTAGCTTAGAAACTAGCACAAAAATACTATTTTATTTAATGAATGACACCAAAGACTACTTAGTTTAATATCACTATATTTAATATTTTAATTGATATACAAACTGCTATGTGAGAATTGGGGAAATTATAATCATATTACATACTAAATACATATACATATTTGAATTGTATAATTGTTATTATCTTATATTGAATTTAGTATATCCATTAAATTAATACTTAATTAAAATGTAATCATAATTTATTATTTATTATAGTATATAAATGTTTGTATATTAACATATATATGTACAAATATAGAAGTATATTTATATAGATTATATTAATTCATATTTATTATATTTGCATACCATATGAAATGAACAGTTTTATAAACAAAAGTATAACTTCATTATAACTGGACTATGACAGAATTCATGACATCCCCATGCATGGCTCTTCTCAAGCAATTTTTAATGCCCACATTCACTTAAGCAACCCAGTCACAGAGACAGTTCATTGTCAACAAGGAACTCAACTGTCACTCCCATCTTTTGAAAAGTTTTTCTCTTCTCCTGAATGCATCAAACTATCAGGAATGTTGGTTATTACACACCCATGGTTAAGATTGTCTCAGCAATTGGTAACTTCCTCTAGCATGTAAAAATATCTGAGGAGATGATAAAAAGAGAAAAAAGCTTGAGACTTGAACACAATTGTAGTAAAAAGAAGTCATTTCATTATTTCCAAAGCTTTTGTGCAGAAAATTCTCCCTGGCTACTGTTTCCAGATACTGGAATCAGCCTTCTGTCAGAGGTAAGTAACAGCTTGAACAGAGCCTTTGTTGACATGAATTCCATGTTGCCTGGTGCTTTGTTTGTTTCTCACATAATTCACATTTTTTTGTATTTTATATGTATTTTTCATAGTCCTTTCTAAAGCAATGTTCTGGCTTCATCTGAGACTCCCCATCAGGGGTCAAGTTTTCTGCAGATAACTGGGTTAGGGGTGTTGATGGAACACTCAGCAGGATGGAGCTGACATTCTAGAAACTAAGTTCCTGAAGCACAAAGTTTAAAATCATTTTGATCAGACCTTAAAAAAAAAAAACCCACAAAAATGAACAATGGTTCAGGTAGCTCAGGCCTAAGAGTGCAACAAAACAGTCAAATCAGCTTCTCATCTCTTCTGTTCTAAAGTAGTTTTCACAAAAAGTGATCGTGGCAGGAAGGACAGAAACTGTTAGTTTTTGATGAATGGCATGGGCTTCCCATGAGAAGATTCAGAAGCAGGGGTCCTGGTGTACATCATCATTGGAACTGTTGGGAATCTGTAAGCCGGGTTACTTTTCATACCTTCTTAAACCTTGAAGAAAAACTCTAAAAGTGAAGACCAATTTTCTGTCCCTACTTACAGGATTCCTAAATGGAACTTCTGAACATGGCTTATACATAAGGCAAATCTCTTGGCAAGAGCTGACTTTATGGATGTTCAGAATGAAAGGCTAGAATAAATGATAACTATTCTAACATTGTAACTAATGCAAGACTCTGATTTGCCACATTTTCTAACAACATGGATGTCTCATGATAGGATATCTCCCATTTCAAAAGGTGGTCCATGACCTACTTCAACATTTTTCCATAACGAAATTTCTCCTGCCTCTGGTCCCAAACACCATGCCTCCTCTTCTATGTATGAGTGCAGCTATGTCTCAAAGTCACAAGGAAGAGATCTCCACTTCTTTAAATAACCATAAATAGATTGTATGACATTTATGACTGGGCTTTGCTGTTGAGACTCCACTTTCCTGACCATAAGTCCTAAGAAGAAAAGCAAGTCAAGAATGGCTGGGAATCAAGAGACTTAAGGTGGCTGTGGGCATGGCAAAAGCAGACTCTCAGGAGGCAGCTTCAGAGAGACAGCTCATGTAATGGGGTTTAATGGGGGGTAACAAAGGCTACGTAAACCTTTGAGTAGGACTTCTGTGGTAAGCGTACATCATTGGCCAGGGCTCAGATGTTAGGGATACCTCATTTTTCTAAGGAGAGATTCCAAGTGCTGGAAGATACAACCTTATAAGTGGAGAGGAAGTTTAACCTAGCTACCAGGCTATGTGACCTACTCCGTTGCAGCAAAGGTGGGGCATAGGGGTATACGTGTCAGGGCAAGGTGGGGAGTAATCCCACTCCTACAAGCCTCAGGGTAAGATTTCCAGAGTTTGGACATGCCTAGACCCCACTCTTGTGCCTGACTAGCTCTGTCCACCCCTGTCCTACCACTCCCTGGCCCAACGTAGTTTTACATTCTTTCAGTATTGGATTTTCTTAGTTTGGAGAAAGTAACTTAAGTCTTTCACTTCTCAGTTCCTTGGAAGAATAAGCTTAACATCCAGATCTATCCCATAGCCTGATTTGCCTTGGGGTATATGGTGCCATTGGAGGAACATGGCAAAGGATCATTGATCATGAACCAAAGATTTTATGCATCAGCCTGCCTATGACAATGATGGTGTGTAACATGTGCAAGTCTTTTAATCTCCCTGCCTGCTATCCCTTCCTTTTCTATAATATCCTCCATAGCACTTGCCTAGTAGCATATAGTCATTTTAAAGTACAATTATGACCAAGAGAGGGGCAGTGATTATAATGTAAAGTGAACAAGTAAAAGAAGAAGAAGGAGGAGAAGAAGAAGGAGAAGGAAGAGGGGGAGGAGGGATAGAAGGAGGAGGGGGAGGGGGAGGAGCAGGAGAAGGAGGAAGAAAAGAGGTAGAATTATGAAAATATGTGCCTTCTCATTTTGGCAGTTTCTGGTGCAATTCCAGTGAGAGATTAGATAAAAATCTCAGTGCTCAATTAAAGGCTATGGGCTAAATCACATTTGTATTTTGTGAGTGAGGCTTTGTAAACAAAAAAATAGTACACATGATGAGAAAGGGTTTACAGTTTGACAGGCTACCTGGAAGATAAATTTAAAAAAAAATCAGAATGTGTAGGCTTTGAGCAGAGCTACAGGAAGGGATGTGGGTGTTATCTGCTGTGAACAACTGGAAGGAACTAAATTGATGAACAAGGAAGATCCCTTGGACCTAGAAGCCACTGAGCATGACTGTCCCTTTGTTGCTGATAGAATATGTTTCTATTAAAGGCCGGGGCAGAAAGGAATGAAATATTGAGACTGAGTTGATGCAGGCTGAGTGAGGTGAGTCACTCATCGAGAGCCAGGCTCTAGCTGAGACAGTCAGTGATCTGTGCAATTGCTGCACTGGATCTTGAACTAGGAAAGGGGGATGGGATACAGAATCTTGAATGTTACTACCTTCATCCATTTTTAATTCTCCCATCTCACTCATCTTTCACCTCCAAGCTTAAACCTAACCTTGTCAACAAACCTTCCCTTCCCTTAAGTCTGGAACTTTTTTGATGAACCCTCTCCTTTCTGAAGTATCTACAGAAATCTTGGTCTGTGAAAATCCACTAACTACAAGCACTACAATGTGACCTGGATAGCTGATCTTTTACCAGTTAAAGTAAGGCTGTTTCCTGTTTTAGATGAGTGGTATCATGTGTAATCCTTTAGCAGGCCACATGCTGAAGCATGCCCACCATTTTACAAAAGGAGCCCTTGTTCATCCTTTGCAGCTCTGGAACTTGGTTCTTAGTCCTGCTTATATGTCTGAAATAGTGACCATTGTCCTTCTGGCCGTGACTTTGTCTCCTCTCTGGTTCTCCCTCAGTTCCTCTCTTGATAGCTCTTCAGCCCTTATATCATCCCATAACAAGCTTTTGTGCCATACTGTTTGAAGAAAAAGACTTGAGAATGTTTGTGGAGACTCCATGCCATGGAGAAAACCTCTGATATAGCAGTCTTTTCGTGTTTGTAAGGGCATCATGTAATGCGCAAGTAATTTCCTTAACAATAACAACAAAAGAATTGCTAAATTTAAAAGAGACCAGGCATAATGATGCACACCTGTATTCTCTGCACTAGGAAAGAGCATGGCAGATGACCAGAATTTCAAGGCTACCCTCAGCTGCACAGTAAGTTTGAGGCAAGAGTTGGCAACATAAATTATCTCAAAAAGATAAACTGAAAAGATTGTGGAATATATTCATGATTTATTGTTTGAGTTAAACCTGGGCTGCACATTTGTTACTCCTAACACTCTGGAGGCTGAGGCAGGAAAATCAGAAGCTCAGCTCAAGCCTGGGGATTGCAAGAACCTATTCCAGAAAAACAAAAAGGGAGTGGGGAGGAGAAAGACAAAGAGGAGGAACAGAAAAAGTCCACGTCAAAACTTTCAGTGAAATAGGCAGAGTGATGTCAGCCATGAGCAGCTGCCCAGCATCCCTAAGTTATGGCAATGAACCACACACATGGAAGTGACTCAGAACATAGCTATTAAATATAGCCCAAGGCAATGGCAACACTGATGCCCCAAAATGAAAGAGTGAATGTGCTAGACTTCCAAGAAGACTACTGGTTGAATTCTTAGCCTAGGCAGAGATTCTTGCCTTAAATGTCAGCCTCTCCCCTTCACAAGGCAACACGAAGCATTTGCTGCTGTCCTTGGATCAAGACCTGAGTTTTACATGATGAAACGCACGTCTGGTGCTTTGCTGGGCCCTGTAATGTGGAATCCTGCTGATGAGAAGAGAAGCTACTCGGCTGACTCCCCTATCACTGAGAGTGCTCAGTGACTCAGTGACTAGGTATCCCCACAGGAGCACCGTGGAAACAGCGGAGGCCCGTTCTGCTGCAGAGGCATTTTGCATGGGGTCTTTGCACTGCTTTGGAAGAAGCCAATAAGCCATGGATGACTCAGTTGCCCACACTGGGGCAGATGTAGAGAAATGTCCGGTAGGGACAGGCAGATACAAGATCATCAGATACGCTTCTCTCTCCAAAGTTACTGTCATTCCACAAAACAGGTGTATTACTTCCTGGCAGACATCACTATTCCCACATTCCAAACTCTAAACAGCAGCTTGTGACTCTTCCTTGTTCACTTTTCCATAGGCACATCAGAGAGACCTTGTGTATAAATTATAGGTTCATCTGTCTATTCACTCAATTACACTTATTTATGAAATGGCTTCTATGTACCTGCATAGTTGTTCATTATACTAATGGAAATTAGATTAGTATCGCCTTCTCCATTTCACTATCTACCAAAACAAGCACAGAGTAGTTAAATTACTTAACAAAAGCCACACAGGTCACAAAGGAAAAAAGCTAGATTCAAATTAATACTTTCTGAAGCTAAGATCAATGCTGTTTTCATTATGCACATCTGGGTTTAACAAGCTTGCAATGATCCTTATTAATTAATGAATATTAGTAATACTTATATATCACAGGCCTCATGCGGAGACAATATCGATGGTTTTATATATATAACTTTTAAATCTTTAATCCATACTTATTTTACTGTTTTCATATGTAAATGTGTCCTTTTCATGTATACTTTTGTTAGTTGCCATTTCATATTTCACCAGTTAATTTATACACCTAACATTTCTGACACTATCTCTCACTGGCCTTTGCAGGCAAAATCCTCCCTGTGAATCTTCTTTTGGACACTAATAAGTACTGATAGTCCCTTCTACAGGTTTTGTCCCACAAAACAGGCTCAGAGCCTTAGTAGTGGCAATTCACACACACTAACAGTTTAGGCACGTTTAAGGGCTCTTTCAAGCCTCATGCAGCATCAGTCTGGATCTTAGTAAAAAAAAAAAAAATGCAGCCTGTGGTTAGAAATAACACTCACCATCTTGGGAAAGGGCTGAGTTCCTAGCAAATTACAGCTGGAAATTATGCAGGTGGCATATTTGGATCTTTGTTTCAATCAGTTTTGACGTGAATCTGGGAATAAGTGGCTATTCCCTAGCCCAGTCATCTGGCCTACAATCTAGTGGGTTTAGATATATGTAGTTTGCAGTGTCCAATAAAAACAAGAGCTTAAAATGGAAGGCCTTGGTACAAAGTAGTGTAAAAGCACTCTCTGTTCCAGTAAAGACAGAAGAAAGAGTTCCTCTCTTCTTAACACTGAAGAAACGTGATGACATGTGAGGTCTCACACTGAATTCATGAAAACAGACCTTTATACAAAGACTGAAAACATTATTTGAAGTCCTTTTGCAAGAGCAAATGCTAGCATTTCACAACAGGTGAGTCTTAGAAACCCAAGAGGGTCAGTGAGAGAGGCTAAGAACAGGGATGTGGGTTCACATCAGAAATATACACAATCCAGTTTATTCTTCCACACTGTATCTGCCTGTTGTGAATTAAGTTTGAAATATCTTCTCCTGACATGTGGCATTTCACCTTGTGCTCCTTCTCTGTGCCTGCCCATCTGTTTTGAGGCAGTTTGGCACCAGCATCTGATTCTTCTTGGAAATGTTCTGGTTGAACTGGTCAATGGTGCACGTTAATCTCAGCAAACCTGCAGGTGGAAGCCCACATCAAGTGTCCCGCTTACTGCCTGGCAACGTATTGCCTTGCAAGTGTCCCCACCAAGAGTGCTGTAATCACATGGTATCCTTCCCTCCAGAGACCTCCCTGATTCCTGCAAGAACCCAGATCCTAGTCCTACTGCTGGGATAAGATTCCTTGGCTAGTTTGCATATTCAGTCTCCTGTTGAGCATTTGTTTTTCTTGGCATTTCAAAGCATTATGTTCATTTTTATTACACCCTTGACAGACCAAATCCTAGTGCCAGCAAGCCACAATGAAACAAACACTTACAATTTATAGAAGAAGTTCAGATTATATTTTCCATGGAGTCTAGAAGTTTCATCACCTGGTAAAACACTCCAGGCTGGACAGTAGCCTCCACTATTCTTACGTGACCTCAGAACTGCCTCTGCTATTTCTCTCCTTCAGTCACTTTCTGTCCTTTCTCTCTTTTTCCCTTTCTCCATATAGACACCATTTGAAGCTCTGTGGCATGGCTATTAATACGACCCCGTTGGTTATGCTGTGCTGCGATGAGGAACTTGATTGTTCCTGGATAGCAGTCACAGGACATCTTATGTCATAGCCATGTGATCCTTTATATAGGGCAGGTGGTGATGTGCTAGTTAGTAGACAGAACGAGTATGCAGAAAGAATTGGGGTAAAAGTGCCAGCAAGAGTTACTCCTCAGTCTAGGAGACAATCATAAAATCCACATCCCATCACTTTTATTATATTTTTTTTGTTAGAAACTTTCTATGTCCTTGATGGGTAGTGACACAAAGGCCTTATTACCAAGAGATAACAAAGGTCTTTGGAAGCCGATCAAAAGCTGCTTACTCTACCTATCCAACATTCTTTCATAAGAATTCTCAGATCAGCCTAGATAGCCCTTGCACCTCAGCATGAAAATCTCTTGGTTAGTTCTATACCCAGGTCAGCCTGAAGAACCCTAGCCTTACCATTTAACATGATTATGCAGCTGCTGGCTTTAGTTCTACCTATGGGTCTTTTCTTTGTTTTTGCTTTCTGAAACATTTCTATAACTATGGCTAATGCTTTACAAGATTTTGATAAACATGTGTATGTGAAATGCACACACACACATATATAGCACACACACATACGTATATATACATATATACATATATATATGTACATATATATGTACACACATATATATATATACACGTATATATGTATATATATTAATATATCTTCAGAAGATGCATAAGGTCAACTTGCACCAGGAGTCAATAGCATCACTAGGGAAATTGCATCTAATTTTATCAAAGTCTTCCTGCTCAGGGTCATGGACAGTCAAGTGGGTGGCATCTAGGTCTTACAGATCAACTGGAAACTGAACGATGGCCATCTTTATCAAATGTTCACTGCAAAAACTATAGTGACAGAAACACACGTATAAGTTAATTCAGGGGGAAATACTTTCAACCCTTGAGGGATTCATGAGTTTTGGCTCCTGGGTTCTGTTTCAAGGAACATTCTGTTTCCTTATTGCCTTCTTTCTATTCCATGGAGGTCAGTTCCATTTCAAAGAATTATTTAAAGCTGGCTTTTTGCGTAGTAAGGGATTTTTGTGCCACCTCATTGCAAAGGTATTTTTGTTTCTGAGTAAACTAAAAACTTATAAGCTAACAATTAAATGGCTCAAGATTAACAAATGCCAAACATAGTCAGAGATACATGCCTGCTACAAACCAGTTTTTTTTTTCAACCCGGTAGAGAAAAGAACAGACAAAAGGGATGGACCTATGCATTTTCACATTCTGAGTCATGAGATTTTAAAATAGTTTATGGAATCAAGTTTAATATGATATAGTTGATGCCATTACTAATATTCTTACCTCCTGCTAATATTGGTTTTTCTTATTTATCACTGGCTCTGCTGTTGTTTCTTCTTTCAAATAAACAAAAAACGCTACAGAAAACAGCATCAAAGAAGCTTAAAAATCAGATCCCAAGCAAAGAGAATGGCATGGTACATTCATGCATGTGCATACATGTAGAAATCAATTTTTGATCTGTACCCTAAAAATAATATATTGAGACAAGAGGAGAATTCAGTGGCACAGATATGCTGCTGAAGTGGTTTCTTCAGCCTTAGAAAAATTAAAGATTAATATTTCGCGGAGAACCATGTCTTTGGGGATATTAAAACAAACTAACAAAAAAGATAGTAAGGATACCCACAAAAGTAATTAACTCATATTGCTTTGGAGGTCTTCCTTGGGGATGAGCTAATACAAGTATCAGAGAAATGGGAGTAAAAGATAACTATAAAAGACAAAAAGCCGTTCCCATTAATAAAAGGAGAAGGGCAGTGTGTTAAGTCGCCAGTGTACATGAGTCCCAAAATAATCATCTGGAAGAGGGATATGTGCTGGTCATAGATGTTCATTGTATATGACCACGTGCAATCTCTCTCTCCTTCTTGTGTAAATCACCAGTAGTTGGGAGACCAAATCTTGCTGCTCCAGCCAGTACAAAGGCAAACAGTCCTCTGAGGGGGGAGTGGGGCTGATTATAAGGAAGACAGAAAAAAGATGCAAGAGATAGGTAAGGGAGGAGCTGCAGGCCATTACCACACCTGCAGTGATTGTATGCCTTATAGCTTTCTTATACTTCAGTACAGTGGGAAGCAAAGCTACAAGTCAACAGAAACAACTTGCTGAAAAATGCACATAATACATCTGTTCCTATCCAGAAGCCTCTCTGTCCCTCCACCAAGGCCAATAGAATCTTCAGGCCCTGGCTGCGAGCCTCGAGTGCACCTCCTCTTATCTTCCCATGTCTCAGCAGACTAGGAAATCTGCCAACAGACCCTGACCTGCCTTGACTCTGCCTGGCAGGCTCTCTCTCTCTCTCTCTCTCTCTCTCTCTCTCTCTCTCTCTGTCTCTCTCTGTCTCTCTCTTCCTTTCCCCCTGCTTCAGAGAAGTGGCAAATGATTCCTGACACTAAATGAATAGTAAAAACACTAGAGCTAAGTTGATGTAAATTTTCTGAAATATCATTTTCTCTTAGTTTTGTTGTTTGTTCAATTTTTTAAAAAATTATACACTTTCCTCTTTTTTATCCTCTTCTTCCATTTCCTTCCTCCAAATCCCTCAAATATCCCTCTTTTTTCTCTTTCAAATTCATGGCCTCTTTTTTTCATTAATTGTCATTGTGTGTCCTTAAACACATAAGTGTAACCTGCTCAGTCTGTATAATGTTACTTTATGCCTATATTGTCAAAGCTAACCATTTCTGATAACCAATTGGTCTGCTCTTCCCTGCAGTAAACTATTTCTCCTACTCTCAACAGTACTTATTTCTTTCTACTTATTTGTGTATGGTTGAAAATTGAAACAACATAAATGCCCTTCAATTGATGAAAGGATAATAAAAGTTTGGTACACATTCACAATGTAACACTATTGAACTGTAGAGAAAAAAATGAAAAGCACAGGTAAATAAACAGAACTTGAGAAGATTATATTTGGTGAGATAACCCAGAAAGACAAATATCATATGTTCTGTCTTTGGAGGCACTTAGCTACAAATCTTCAGATGTGAGTATACAACACATTTTGTTTGTTTGTATTTTTGAAAAATGATCTTATTATATATAGCCCTGGCTGGCCTAGAATTGTCTGTGTAAACTGTGGCCTTGAACTTACAGAGATCTGTGGCAGTTGCCTGGCTCTACCTCACAAATAAAATTAAAGGTATTTGTTATCAGGTCTGGCTTGTCTTAGTTTTAAAAGCCTCTTGGTTCTAATATCATTGTAATCTTCACAAATCTTGTGTGTCCCCAAGAAACAGCTCTGCCTGTAAATTCTTCAGAGGAAAAATTAAAAATTAAGAAAGCCATAGGTGCAAAACAGCTGGTAAGAGTGACTGAGGAAAACCAACATACCACCTCAATTTACCCTCCATAGCAGCTTCCCTTTAACCAGTCCATATTCTGCCTTTCTAATTTGTTTTGTCTTAACAGGACTATAAAATAAGATTGGTATACTAGAAAAGAATCTCTGCGAGGTTTCAAGTCTTTCTTTAAATCCTGGGTTTTGACAAGGAGAAAGATGGGATAGTAGCTATAAAAAATATAGAAAAGGAAAGACTAGCAAATGAATTCCTAGAGTTACTGTGGTATCTGACAATCTGACTGACTATATACTCATGCTTGGTAAGTGTAACATAAAGAATTGCGCGATGAAAGTAGTATGGCTAGTTGAATATCACTGATTAAGAGATCCAGTTACTGTACTTGCTTTCAGTTTAAAAAAAAAGAAAGAAAGAAACATGGCTACAGTTTAAACTTCTTTTATTATTATGCTTTTACAAATTAAGACCCAATTGCTTCTAAAATAAAAAGAAGTCTTTAGCATGTTATACTTAATGGGAGGGCTGTCCAAGATCACCAACACTAGAAAGCTTCACCAAGCTTCTAACAACCAGTTATTTATAGTAAGTGTTTTGTATGATCCTGGCATACTGTTGAGCACTTAACACAGATTGTTTTCATTTAATGCATGCAAAAATTAAATATAACAGAGAAAAGTGCTGACTGCGTTCTCATTTCACAGACGGAAAAACTGTCAAATTGGGCCAAGTGAAAGGTTTCATGGAGTATCCCCAGTTGATGAGTGCAGAATGAAGCTAACAAACATGCTCCCTGAGAGCTGAGCCCTCCTACAAGCATGCCAAGGAAGGACAACGCCATAGTGCCAGACACCAGCATCATGCCCCTTAGATGAGAGATGCATACAGTCCTTGATACTTTAGAAAATTAAATAAAGTTTCCCATGAGGACAGATACTTGGGATAATATTTCACTCACTGCAGCAGGTCTACAGATGAGATGTATATGGAGCTTAGACTTGCACTGAAAGCATGTACAAAACCACACAGTGTGAGCTGTTTCCCACCCAATCATAAGCGCAAGGGCTCCTGGGGGCAATCAGTGCTCCTCAAGTTCTGCCACACAGAGCAGTGGCACTTTGGGTGACATTTCTGCCAGTCCACAGAAATTCCAGGAAAATAAAAACCATATGTTAGATACAGAGAGTGTCAACCCATGACTGTCATTTCTTCAGTTTGTCTTCTTACAGTTTTTGGTGGTAAACTAATTTTGTTTTTTCCATGTAGGAAAATGGAAAATTACAACAGCCACCATTTGACTTTAATCTCATTCTTATTCGTCGTGATAAAATGTCTGTGTGGGAGGCTGGAGAGATGGCTCTTTGTGTAAAACAATTTTTTGTGCAAAAATGAGAGACTTGAGTTCAGACTTCTACCACCCAGGAAGGAATCAGGGCATAGTAGCATGAGCTTCGAGGCCCAGTGCTGTGGAGCAGAGACACACAGAACCTGGGGTCTCACCAACTAGACAATCAAAACCTGGTCTTAGAAATGGTGTGGAGAGCAAAAGAAGAAGTCACTCAATATTGAACTCTAGCATCCACCTGCATATACACATGTAACTATACATACATTCAGCAATATCATTTTTAAAATATTTTTGATTACTTCCTAGGTTTTATAGTGTTTAAAGAAATCCAAATGTCTTAACCACCATTGTTCTATGGAAGAAATGGTAGTTTCAACAATAAGTTAAGCACTATTGTAAGTTGAAAAATGGTTAAAGTTCTCCATTTGGCTGAGTTTCCATGTTACATAGACTTTGCACTGTAACATTCACCTACTTTGATTCGTGAGCCAAAGCTGTCTGCTCTCCGACTTGCCTCTGCCTCGTCTTGTATCTTGGCAATACAATGATATGGAAATAATTGTGTTCCAGGACCTTGACTCCCTGCCTTTTATTTTGCCTCTTAAAACCTGCAGCTACCATGCAAACAAACCCAGACTGACCCATGGATGAATAGAAACCATGTGCCCAGGTACTCCCTGATACCTCAGCCACATGAGTGAATCCATACAAAGTAAGTAACTTGTAGAATAATTCCAGGCTAAGAAGATAGCTGCTAGCTCAGGTGTTTAAACTCAAAGGAGAAATACTACACTGAATACCTTGCTGTCATGGTGACTTTCAAACATGACACTGGGCTTGCAATAATTACTTAACATGCCATTTTATCTAAAAGACAATCACCTGCTGTGATCTTCCTTTTGAAGGAGTTTGTGTGCGTGGCCACTGTTAGGATTCTGTGACCTCTCTCATCTAGTTATTGGCAGAATATGCCTAGAAAACTACAATAGTGAACATAATTCCCACAGAATTACTTAAAATTGTCTTCACGTGCCTATCCCACAGAAATAAACAGATGTTTCTCTCGTACTCTAGGCTACACTACCAGCTAACTATGTCAAAGAATTCTAAGGGATAACTGTAGTAATACCAGTAAAAGAACAAAGCCCTTACTCCTCTAATGCAATCACACACATTTGAAGCTAGAAATGTTTCAAACTATTATATTGGAGTTGGGAGGCCTGAATTCGGGTAGCACAGGTTCAGACTCCTGTGTTAGCTAGATAAAGCCCTTTAAGCATTATTCCTGTTCTACTCTGGTCCTCAGATTCCTTATAAGAGAAGTTATAATGCTGTACAGAGGGGTGAGTGAGGGTGTGTGTGTGTGTGTGTCTGTCTGTCTGTCTGTGCATGTGTGTGTGTGTGTGTGTGTGTGTGTCTTTGTGTGTCTGCACTTAGCTTATTCAGGAGGATATGTGGATTTGTGTGTGGAGTTACACAGAAGCCAGATGTCTACTCCAGTGTTACTCCTCAGCATAGGTCACAGTGCTTTTAGACACAGGGTCTCTCACTGCCCTGTAGCTCACTAATTACACTAGGATGACTGACCAGTATCCCTGAGATCTGCCCGCCTCCTTTAATGCTGAGGCTACAAGAACATGTCACCACACCCAGTTTGGTTTGGTTTGTTTATTTGATTGTTATTTTTTTTTTCTTTTTAACGTGGGTTTGAGATGAAAGGCGGGTCTTCATGCAGTGAACACTTTACAAGCTAAGCCACCTCCACAGGCTGACTAAGGGAACTTCAAGGTCCTTGTTTTTCCAGCAGCATCCCAAGCCCTTAATCTGGTCATTCTAAATGTTTGGAAATAAGGCCTCAAAGATAAATGCATCAAAACTCTCTGGAGACTGAAGGCCTGGTATCTACTTAGGAAAGTCTGGTGTGCTGCTTCTCCAGAATCCAAACAAAAGAAACTTTGGTTTACAGGTGTTATTGTTACGGATCTTGGTAGGTCATTTTTCTGGAAATAAGACTTGGCCATCTTTTCTTCTCCCCGAGGTTGCTTTTGTGTACATTAAGCCTGTGCATTTATGTGATCGTTAAATGTATTCTGTGACTTGGATTGAAGTGTATTCGGGGATCCACGTGGAAATAAAACCAGATGCACTGTAACCACTATTGTGATATTTATCACTGATGGTGCTCACATGACCGTGGCGCTCCATAAAACCCTGGAGGCTTACCTTCACTTAATGGCGTCCTTCCCTTTCACTCAGCAGCTACTTCTTATTGCAAACAGCTGCCTGGAAACGAGAAAACATTTTCTATTTCCAAGGGACACTGTTGGCTCTCGAAGCACTTTGCTCGTTTTCCTTAACAAATGTTTAAGTTTAATCAAATTTCTAATTCTAAGAATGATCTTATCTCGAATGCATTCTGAGTCAGGAACACAGGAGACCTACTGTGCATCTGAAAAAGAATAAAAGGAATACGGGATGAAGAGTGCATGTGCACATACATACACACACAGGCACATGTGCACACACACATACGTACACACAAAGGCATATTTACATACAGGCCCATGTGCATACACACACACACACACACACACACACACACACACACTCACACTCACATACACACACGGCAGGGTGAGGTGTGCAGCTCTGATGTTTCTGCCACCCCTTGGACCAGCTGGTTTCTACCCACTCCGGCTACTAGGAGCACCAGCTGACTTTGCTTCTAATGATGGCTTCCTTGAGCTGGGTTAGAAAGCTCCTTCAAAATAAACCAGTGAAACTACATTAGCACCAAAGTAAGGGAGGAAAACAAGCGTCATATAAACTTTATTAGCACTCTTTACTATGAAATAAACTAGGCTTACACTTCTTTTGTAGGGGAAAATGATGAACACAAAAAACCGTACCGTATTTTTACTAACTAACGTGCACTTGTAAAATGCATGGCATGCTGTTTTACAGGCAGTAGCATATAAAATACTTTTTCCAGATGTGGATTCATAATTCTCCAAAGACTATAATAGTTATCATAAGATTTATGGAGGATAATTTATTAATCACGTTTTTTTTTTCTGTTCAGAGATCTGTTTGGTAAGATGAAAGCAAACTTTAAAATGTCATTTTAACCAAATGTAGATGGCATAATATCAAGTTACTCCTTTTGTTCAAATTATTTTTAATGACTTTATTTGCTTTATTGCCTACACAAGTCAGGACCAACTTGGTGTAATGATCTCTTCAGGAAATCTCTTAAGATTTTTTAAAAGTAAAATAGCATGGAGCTAGTTTAAAAACTAAATGAACTGAGCTGTGTAAGTTAATTATTATTCACTTATTTGAGGGACATAGGAGCTACATAAGCTTAGTTTTGGGTTGGTTTTTTTTTGTTGTTTTTTTTTTTTTTTGGTTTTTTGGTTTTTTGGGGTTTTCTTTTTTGCCTTTTTTTGCCTTTTTTTTCTTCCTTTCATAGGATTTAGGAAAGAAAAACCCTGTGGAAACTATAGCTTACTGTGCATACCTGTAGCTTCTTCAACAGAAATGTAGAAGCCCACTTGTGTCTGAGGTGCTATAAGTAACACATTGTTAAATAAAGTACATGTTTCAAACATAGGGCCCTTTAATCTGGTCTAGATTATTAAAAAACACAGCTGTTCTGAATCCATATTGAGGACCCCAAGTCACATGATAAGTAAAACAGTCCAAATAGCTCACTTTTGCATTGCTTTATTTGAAGCAACTTTTGACTGAAGCTTAACACTGCTGGGCTGGGACGGAGTAGGAAAAGGCAGTACTTCATTTCAGGGAAAATCCCTGGTCCTAAAATGAGACTGGTCTTTTCAAATACCCAGATTTCCAATCTCTCAGTTTACCAGCAGAGGAGTCTTCATTAGATTGGGGTGGTCTGGAGAGTAACAAATGGACAGATAACCCTTAAAGTGCACTTCCTCGTCTCAGGCTCCTGCAGCAGCCTTCAGAGTTTGCTAATCCACAGTAACAGGATAATACTTCTCAAAGTTATCATAATAGATACTTAGCTTGAATTCAATGTGTGAGCTCTCACTCAAGTGTGGGAAACATCATCAGTGTTCTAAACTGATAGAACTAGGAGACTACAATATCAGAATCAGGCATGACTACACATGGTCACTTCTACTCTGAAATGCCAAGAAAAGACTGGGGCATCATGCTGGCTGGACTATGATGGATATAAAACTGGGTGGGGGTGACAGCAGCATTTCTGATTCTTCTTCGTTGCTACTACAAACATACATTTTCCTGGGATACACTGTGTGGCCACAGTACACTAATATATTATATAAATCTACTCCACAGATATACCTAGATTACCCACAGACTTTTTGGCCATTACTTTGTGATAAGAAAAGTCAAAACTGTCTAACTATCTTAAATCATAAAACACAGATAATAATAATCTTTTTCTATACAGTAGAACACTCATGCTAACCTCTCCTATTCTGTTGTGAATTTGCTGTACTTTAAGCAACCCTTCCCATTCGTTCCTTATATATTCTCTCCCAAGATGTGAAAAACACCATTGTACTCACTGATTTTAAGAGTTGAGCTTTGTGGTTGTTGTTGTTGCTATTGTCGTTGTTTTCACCTGTCTTATTTTGCCTTGTATTTGATCTCCTATTACATCATGTTTTAGCAAATGTCAAGGTTTCATCCTCTCATTGTTTAATAGTATTCTTCTCTGTATATGTGTGTGCACACTGTGTGAGTTGATGAATGTGTGCATGTGCATTTGTGTACCACATTTTCTTGTCTATATATTGATTCTGACTATTATAAACAAGGCTGTAATAAACAGAAGATGGCAAGGAACTCTCTAATGTACTGATTTCCTTTCCTGTGGATCAATGCCTAGAACTGGAATTGCCTGGGTAGTAGTAGTTCTATTTCTTCATGTATAAGCAAAACCCTCCATGCTGTTTTCCATTATGGCTCCCTCATTTTAATGTGATAGTGTAATCATATTCCTGTTCCTATGCATTCTTTCCAGAACATGCCATGTTTCATAGATCTGCTTTCATAGCGCCACTTTAAATGTGAGAGCCTTGCATATTTAAATTATCCAGGTAATTATTTCTGTTGTATGGTTGAAGGAAGGAGACCCAAAGAAAAGTAAATATGAAAGATGATGAATCAGGCTCTACTGTACATACAAAGGACACTTTTGAAACTTCTGATCTCTTCAAGGACACTTATCTGCTAGTGGGTAACAAGTCATTCAGGGTGACTCAACCTCAAACTGTACTCTTATATACTTTCTAAGCCAAAAGAAAGTCCAGGAAGAAGGTCTGAAGCAAGAGGCAAAATTGTCCTGAGCCTCCCTTCCAAAGCCTTGGGCCCTAGGAGCTAGCAAGGTCCTAAGTTCCACCTGAAAACTTACAGAATAAGAAATACAGAGGCATCCCTGGACATGAGGAAATGCATTCTCTCATTGGGCCAGTTGTGACCAATCAGAAAAGCAAATGAGTCTTCTGGTTCTATATGGTGATAGTCCCTCCATTGCCAGTATAGAGTGGATCTCCCGAGGCTTGTTCCACAGGTCTGAACAGGCCCAGCCATAGGCAGAAGGAGATGGTCCAGGATCAACCCAGATCTCTTCCTAGATTTCTCCTTCCCCTTTTAATAATTACATCTCGTCTGAGATAGGAACACAATCAGATGTTGACAAATGTGCACAACAGGAAAGCCATGTAAGTTTCCCTCAAAGAAGTCAACAGTGCTTAGTAGGATGAGTCAAAAAAAGGGCATTACCTCTCTAAGACAGATCAGATACCCAGAACAAATTCCCTGGTCCAGAAGACACGCACTCAGTTCTAGAACAACAGATCGCAAAAA
>JADRCD010207330.1:0-27515 GCA_019843815.1 Montemys delectorum
GAAAAGAAGAAAAACTAGAAGATTCAGATAACTAGGAAGTGTGCTAACTGGAAGTTACACCCAACAGTGTTTATTTGCATATGTGTATCAATAATAATCAAAGTCAAAGAGAACATGAATGTGAGACCTCTTGGAGGATATGGACATAGAAAGGATTGGAGGGAGAAGTGCTAAGTGTCTTATAACTATATTTTGATGAAATTGACAAAAATAAAGTAAAAATCCTTGCAATTGAGTGTTTTGAGCTATTTTGATTTAAATAAATATATTCTATACTAATCTAACATTTCAATGTTGAGTTATTTTGATTTAAATAAATATATTCTATATTAAACTAACATTTTAATATCACAATAAACAACACCATGAGCTCTTTTGCACTGATTACCTATTATTCTAATATAATCGTGCTGTGTTCAATAATTCCATTTTAAAAGTAGATTTGTTAATATCTAATTCACAGATCATGTATCTACCTTTAATCCAAGCACTTAAGGGGCAGAGAAAAGCAGGTGTCCAAGTCAAAATTAGACTGGTTTACAAAGTCTGGTATTCAAAGTATTTTCTAGGCCATCTAGGGCTACATAGTAAGACCTTGTCTGAAAAAAAATAAAAAGAAAGAAAGAAAAAACTTAAGATGAATTATTTAAAGATTGCAATTCAATTTTTGTTACAGTCACAATACCATCTTCCTAAGAATTTTCAAACATCTGTATAAGCCCGCAAAAGAAGCTTCATGTCTATTCATTTCTCAATCTCTAGCTTGCCTACATTATAAAATCTCACTTCTAACTCTAAAAATTGACTTATACTGAAATTTGTAACAAAGGAAGAAAGGAAGGAAAGTAAAAGAAAGGAAAGAAAAAATAAGAAAAAAAAGAAATCACACAATATGTATTTTTTTTGTGTCTGATTCTTTTGGGCTGTTTTATGAGATTTGTTCATGTTGTGGCTTGTATCAGTGTTCTCTGTGGGGAACAGACCTTCACTATATACTGTATTAGTAGTCAGCATTGCCACAGGTAAGTTGTACAATTAGGTGCTTTAAAATAACTGTAATTTGCAAATGCAAACTACTTTGAGATTTCAATCTATACCAGTCAGAATTGCTAAGATAAAAAAAAATCATTGCTTATGCTAGACAAGATATGGGTTAAGGGGAACACTCACCCATTACTAATGAGGCTGCAAACTTGTACAGAGACTATGAAAGGCAACAGTTCATTGGGAAACTAGGAATTGATCTACCTCAAGATCTAACTATACTGCTTTTTGGTATTATACCCAAAGAACTCTCCATTCTACTATAGAGACACTTGTTATTTATGTTCATTGCTACTCTATTCATAATAGCCAGAAATTGGAAACAGACTAGATGTCTATCAATTAATGAATAGATAAAGATAATTTAGTACCTTTACAAAATGGACTACTATTCAGTTATTTTAAAAAACAAAACAAAACAAAAACAAAAAGATGAAATTCACAGGTAAATAGGTAGAGCTATTTAAAAAAAGAAAAACTTAAGTGAGGTAGCTCAGACTTGAAAAGACAATTATTTGCTTCTATGTGAATGTTAGCTATTGAGTCTTCAATAACCAGGTTAAATCTTTATAACTGCAGAGATTAGGCATAGAATAATTTGGGGACTAGGCTGGATGTGTAGATCTCCCTAGAAAGGGAACTCGAACAGTTATGGATGGATTAGGAAGAGGGAGAACAGAGATGCAAGGATAATATAGGGAGGGGGTGGAAGCAGAGAGAAAGAAGAGAATACAAGGAGGACCAGCTAACACCAGGGGCCATTTGAAGGTTTGTATGGAAACCTAATATGAAAGAAACTTTTAAAAAATACATACAAATATAAATTAAACCTAAACTGGAATCAGTAAATAATGAGTTTGACAAAAAGTCAACTCTTGCCACCAGAAGAAACCTTAAGTTTATGGAACACATTACATCTAGTTATTAGCCAGTGCCAATGGAAACTCCCCAAACAAACCAAGATTTTTCCAATGCAATAGATTTTTCTCCACCAATAGACAGCAAGGCTCTCCTGCTGAAGACACCTACAGAAATCACTGATTATGGAAAAGTCACACCGGTGCCTACCTAGAGTCTTCGCCCCCTACTGGCTAATGTTCATTTTACCAGAGGAAAAAGGTAAACATCGTCTCCGATGCAAACCCTTTGATCTGTCACCACTGATTACAAGTAAGGCCCACTCCCTGAAATGAGACCCATTCCTAACATTACCTGGGTGGACCTATGGAAAAAGCTCAAGACCACTACTGTTTTGCTAATGAAGTGTAGCACCAAAATGACCCTTGAGGAAATTTTGTGTAACCATTGATCAGTGTATTGCCTTGTGGGCATCAAGAAAAGCTTCTTCAGGCAATCGATAAGAAAAAAAAATCCAGAAACACAATCTGGACAAAGTGCAAAGTGTGATATCTTGGAACACCTAGTCCTTAGTTGGATATTTCTATAAAATCCCTCCCCTCAGTGCTTAGGGAACCCTTTGGAAGAGGAGGCAGAAAGCTTTGAAGAGCCAGCAGGGTATTGACCTGTAGTTCTGTTGTGTCTTTCTGTTGTGTCTTTATTGGGCTTGGGTACTGGAGTTAGCAAACCCTCCCCTCAAGACTCCCAGATCTCTGCAGAAGAGTAGGTAGAAAGACTGAGGGATGGGATGAAGAACATCAAGAAAACAAAGCATTCTAGCAACAACAGGACTGACACACATGCACTCAGAGAACATGGCATCATGCACAGGGCCTGACCATGTCTCAGACACATGATGTCCCAGGGCTTCTAGAAGTGGGCGCAAGCTTCCATCCCTAATCTAGAAGCTATCTCCTCCAATTGATATCAGCTTGTAAAGATACAATGGAGCGCCTAAACTCTCCAATGAAGTCTAATGGATACAAAAATATGCTTTAAGGACAGATTCAATGCCCAGGAGTAGAACGCAGTGCTATTTGGGGGATTTTTCTATCTCACAAGGCTTTGTCTGGAATTTTAATTTTCATTTGTAGGTTAGTTGGTTTGTTTATTACCTTACAAGTCTTTTGCTTATGAATTATGGTTTCCAATTTTTTTATTTGTTTTCTGTGTGTGTGTCTCGTGTCTGTATGTGTTTCTTATTCTTTCTTTTTCTTTTTTTAGTTCCTTTCCTGTTTGTTTGCATATTTTGTCTTAGTCTTATTTGTTTGTTTTTTTAATTTTATCTAATTTTATTATTATCATTTTTCAGTTGCCAGCTTTTATTATATTCTAATGAAAAAGAGAAAAAAGGTTGTGGATATGGGTGAGTGGGAAAATGAGGAGGACATGGGTAGGCTGGGGAGAAAAAAACATACTCAATATATTTTATAAAAAAGTCTATTTTTAATTTTTAAAAGCCCAGAAATTTAATAACTCTTTTTTTGATATGATCATGTGTTTAGAGAGTGTTCCCTTGTTTTTTTGCTGGTTTTAGATAAATAATCTTTTCGGAGTGGGTAAAAAGGAATTTACCCAAGATTCTAAGTTTATGATTGAAGTTTTGTTAACTCTGTTGTCTCAGATTTCAGAATGAAATCTTTTGATATCCCACTAAAGGGTATGCAACCACAACATGTCCCAAGAAGACAAGACTCTAACGAGGCCATTGTCACTGAAAATCCAACTTTATAAATATCTGCTCTGTGAAACTGTTGGTGTTAACTCAGTAGGAGCAACCTTGTTCATGGGGTCTTTCACATAAGAGCATTGATGAAAAAAATATCACATCATCATGTATCAAAATAAAACAAAGCAATTACAATAAGAGCAAAAGCCAGAGAAAACAATTGTGGGTTTTTGTTTTGTTTTGTTTTGTTATTTGGGTTTTTTTTTTTTTTTTTTTTTTTGCTAGTAATAGTTATAAATAATGTGGAGGAGCAGTAAGAGACTCGTAAGGTCATTTCTTGGTCCAACAGCCTATTGGGACTTTCCTTGAGTTCCTAGAGGCATTAAATCTATCTACTCCAACTCTGTAAGAATGAAGAAAGCAGTAGGCCTTCAGTAAGTCTGGACTTTAGATTATGCATAAATCAAAACCAAGAACCATCACTTCTCTCAAGGCTTTCAATGCTATGTCAGATGACAGTAATGCGTTTTAGGTCTATTTTTCATCAGTGGTAGAGGATGAGTAGCATTTACCTCCTTTTCCTCTATCCTGAGCATCTAATACAAGGCCAGATATGAAGTAGATGATCAATAAATAAGAATGTATTCTCTGTGGCACGTCAAAAAGGGTTCCAAGATCCATAAACAAGGTTGTGTTTGGTACGTTACGATATATTAAATAAAATTCATAGGATGAACTGGACACTAAAGGATCAGAAAACCAAAAATAAAAGGCTCTCCTCCTGGAACTTTTTTGTTTTTTTTTTTTTTTTTTTTTTTTTTTTGCATTTGCTTTTTTAATTTTTCCTAAAGTGAGTCGATTGGGTCACACGTGTAAGTCGATCTTTTATTCATCCAACAGTCACTTACTTACCACTCTCTATCACACACTGAAGACTAGCCTTCTGGGAGCTTAGCTCCATTAATGTGAAAACTAGACCAATAAACAAAGGATTATAAAACAGTGTGAAATGTTCTGCTAATGGAATCCCACTGACTAGGAATTGTTCACTCCGCTCTAAGATCTAGTCAGAAGCCCCTGTGATCAATCGCATTGTCAGTGAAGGTTCATATGGTTTATCCAAAAAGTGAAGGTGAAGGTGCCTACTTACGATGATGAAGGGTGAAACTGAGAAAGGAGAGCGTGAACAGAAATACCAAAAAAATTTGAAAGGGAACAGATCCTATGGCACCAGAATGCCTTGCTGAAGAGTGTAGACTTTATGCCAAAGAGTGGGAGCTACTGGGAAGGGGACTTAGGGAAATATAAAATACTGATTACATTTGGTCATACAACATTGCTTAAGCAATATTAGTACAGTTGGTAGAAGAAGGATTGGTAGCATCAAGTATACGTAGTAATGAGGTAAGAATCATCCAGAGTTAAACTAACAGTGGCTATTGACTAGTGGTCTGATGTAGAAAAGAGTGAACTAGATGGAGTTTAGCAAATATAACTAATTTTTAATCAATACTTTTAATTTATTTATTATTTTATTTATTTACATTTCAAATGTTGCCCCCTTCCTGGTCCCCCCTCCATGACTTCTTCACCCCATACCCCATCCTTTTCCCTTCTGGGAGGGTACTCCCTCATATACACACCCACTTCCACCTCACAGTGCTAGCATCCCCCTTCCTTGGGGCACCAATTTTCTACAGGATTAAGTGCTGTAGCATTTTATCTGTCCAATCACATTAGGGCAGTGACAGGCCTGTGATTGGACAGGAATAGAGAGGTGGAGCAAGAGTTGGAGGAGAAAAAAGATCAGGAGAAGAGCAGAAGGGCCAGGAGGAGGAGGAGACGCCATCATGGAGACAGACAATGAGGACGAACCAGACCCTGCGAGCTTATACAACCAAGCAGGTTCTTACAAAACAGATTAATTGGGTTAGAATATTGTCTTTATTATCTGGTTCTAAAATTATTGTGTTGGTATCTTGTAAATTGTGATTTTATTATTATATAAATCTGATTGGATATTAAGGCCTTAAGAGTCATGCTTTACTTACCGGGTAATAGACGATATTTAGATGAGTGATTGTGGGGGTGTGTGAAGAGTTGCATGCGAGCGAGATTTTTTTTTTTTTTTTTTTTTTGAGACAGGGTTTCTCTGTGTTGCCCTGGCTGTCCTAGAACTCACTCTGTAGACCAGGCTGGCCTCGAACTCAGAAATCCACCTGCCTCTGCCTCCCAAGTGCTGGGATTAAAGCATGTGACACCACTGCCCAGCTACAAGATGTTTCTAATAGCTTGGAGACTGAGTGAGATGTATCTTGCTGGGAGTTAATAACAAAAACCGGAGTTTTTGAGGCCGAACTGTACTGGCTCAAAAAAAAACGCGGCCTGGCAAGAAAAGGAGCTTGAAGGGTGGATTTATTTTTTATAATTCCCTCAACATTTAAGTGTATCCTCTCCCACTGAGGCCAGACACAGCACTCCTCTGCTATGTACGTAGTGAAGGTTGGTGGCTAAGTCCCTGGGAGTCCTGAGTGGTCTGGGTTAGTTGATACTGTTGTTCTTCCTATGGGGTTGCCATCCCTTCAGCTCCTTCAGTTCTTCCCCTAACTGTTTCCTACTGTTTCCTAACCTCAGTCCAATGGTTGGCTGTAAGTATCAGCATCTGTCTCAGTCGACTGCTAGTAGAACCTCTAAGACGACATCCATGCCAAGCTCCGGGTCTGCAAGCACAACATGGCATTAGTAGAAGTGGCACAGTTTGGTGCTAGCCCATGTCTCCTTAATCCTCCTCCTCTTCATTTACTTAGCTGTTAAAAGGGTGATTTCACCCTCACTCATTCGTTTCTTATTCTGTTGCTTTGGAAATAAACTATTTTTATCCAGTTTCTTTGTTCCTAAAAAAATAGATAATGTGAAGAGCCCTGGTTTTATTCTGTTTTGCAAGCTGATGTGCACTAAGAGCTATGCTAATATTTTCTAAGGAACAATGCTTTTTGTCCAGAGCTGACAACTTAGCACCTATAAAAACATTCCTCCTTGTGCTGTTTATAACTATCCTGTGAGCTTGTCGTTCTTGGGGGTCCTCATTTCAGACTGTGTAGCTTATCTTAGCCTTGGTGCCATTGAACTAGGTCTTCTGAACAAAATATGCAATGTCTTTTCCAGATCCTCTGTGCCTGCTTACAAGACTTAGTCACTGTTGAGTCTATACATGTTATATACATGTATATAGCAGAGTTAGGGGCTGGGGAGGGTCCTGGAATTTCACCGTGTGTCCAGTCATGCTTACCCCCACAGGTGTGAAGCTCAACCCTAGTTGCAGATAATCTCAGGGTCCTGGGAAACTGTTGGAGAGCCTAGGCTGGGGTGTGCTAACTCAAAGGGGCCCTGCCCAGGTTAGGTGGAGATTTCTCAGTCCTTCTACCAGAAACCACTACCTATGCTCTGTAAGCAAGCTCAGTACATGTATTGGTTCTCTGGGATGGCCTTTGGTGAAGTTGATTTGGTTTGTCATTGAGACTTATTGAGAGGGAATAGACATGGTTTCAGTCTCTGTTGGGGAGGAATTCTTTCAGTAGTTATGTAATCAAGCCATAAATGTGTGGCATGATAGTTTATTTATATCTGTAGTCTGCTACAGAGAGGAGGCGTGGTAATTAATAGAGCTTGTCTTTATCACTTGGGTTCCACTCTGAGATGCCTGAGCCTAGGAGAGTCCTGAGAAAAAGCTGAACACAAAGCTAAGGATCAAGCTGGAGCAGGAAATTTATCAGTCACAATAAAATAATAAGGGG
The DNA here is from genome assembly GCA_019843815.1 of Montemys delectorum. Taxonomy (NCBI): domain Eukaryota; kingdom Metazoa; phylum Chordata; class Mammalia; order Rodentia; family Muridae; genus Montemys; species Montemys delectorum. The sequence continues at coordinate 7,405 of JADRCD010207330.1, forward strand.
ACAGATGTGTTTGGAAAGCAGCTTTCCACATATCCATTAGTAAATCATATTCAGCAACTACCCCAGATGAAACACTGTAATGTCTTCACCATTTACTATGATTAAATTTTCAATAATTTTATGTATCTATAAAGGCATTGCTTCTCTTATGGATGAGATTTGACTCTCTCTGAGATAGTTCTGTGCTACTTAATATTCTTCAGCCTCCTGAGATATATTTTCTTATTTCCTTTCTTTGATAACTCTTCATCTTCTTACAATTGTGATAAAAATTATCTACTTTTCACCAAAATATCCCATTACCCATCCATCTTCAGCTGCCAGTGGGATGATTTCTTCTTTTGTTATCCTAGCACAACAGTGTAATATTATTTCCTATTTGTAACAAAGCAGGGGTTCCAAAATTAGGATATTTTTGAGATTAAAGCAAAGGACAGATAATAACTGTAATTTCCAACATTTTGAAAACAAGTGTCTGCTGACATATAATTTAGAACCTATAGAAGGCCTATAAATATTTTTAAAATAATACTTTTTCTTACAAAGCAACATGGCTGTGCTTGTTATGAGTGAAAAGTTCAGTATTATATCAACCATTTTTAAAAACACAGAGAAAGAATGATTGCCCTTGTAGTATATTTATATAACTCATACATAGTCCTAATAGTACATGTATTATTGTGTCATTTCTATTTTCTTGTGAAGAATATATTTTTGAAGTGAAATCTTTTTACTATTTTTAAAACAAAACTGCTTATAATATTCAAATTTGTAATTCTTGTTAAATGCAAAATACTGAAACTTCCAATTGCTTAGTCCTTAAAGAATACAGTGTTTTATTAATTTTTAACTTTATCTTTTAGTTAATATAAAAAATAACTTTATTTGCATAAGGTTCACACAAATTGAAGTATATAGTAGTGTGTTCTTATATTAAATGTACTTTATTATACACATATACCATATTAAACATTTTTATCAGAAAACTTAGTTGTAATACACCAAAGAATGGTACATGCAAGGGAAATAGCTTATTGTTGTAGTTTGGAATTTAACCATGTGTTAATTTGAAAACTATTCATTAAATTACTCTCATGCAGTACTATCAGAAGTTCTCCAAAAAGCAATCCTACATTATTTTAAGGAAACTAGTAACAAAATATTTTCCTTAAAATATGAAATATTAAGAAGAAACGTTAAGCCATATGGGGTGCTTGAACAACAGATGTAAAGCAGGTGTCTAGCAAGTGTTAGCATCAGGGCATCCAAAGCCTGTGGTGTCGCATGGGCAGGTCTCACAGACCTGTTGCCAGGGCAACAACCACCATATTCCCAGAAACCATTGAGCTTACCTCCCACCTTTACCTGCAGCCACTATGTCAAAACCCATATATATATGGGGAACATTCCTCCATCTCTCTCTCTCTCTCCCTCCTCTCTTTCCATGCTACTGCCCACTCTCTCCCTCTCAGTTAAACCTCTTACACATGGAACTGTTTGGGCCTAGTGTGTGGTATGTTCTGATGCAACCCTCTGTTCTAACACATTATTTGGTGCCGAAGCCCAGGAACTGGTGGTTCCAGCAGCAGCAGCCTCTGCACTGCCCTATTGCAGGGTGGGGCAGAGGTCACAACCTGTGGATCGGTCACAGCACCAGCAACCACGGCTGCCGTGAGTACGCAAGTTCCAGGCCCCCTCAGCTGGTGGCTATGAGAATCGCAGGCTTTCACCAGGGAAGCTGTCATTGTTGAAGCCACCACCACCAAGTTGCAGCTGAGTCGGAGCTAGGGGCATACGAACTTCTACCACATGAGCCATGCCCTGCCTGGTCTATCATGTGGGGTTAGCCTCTGCTCGGGCCCACACCTACCCATTCATTTTCACATTTTCTATTTACCAGTCCACTATAATTCTCACACAGACACTGGCATATTAATTGGTAGGATCAGTCAAGGGGAGGACCTCCAGCTTTCCAGATATGGCCCGGCCAGCCTTCTCTGGGAACTATGGGGTTTACAGTCATGTCTCCCAGTTGACATATGTCTTAGGACTTCAGCCATTGGTTGCCCCTCACTTGAAGGCAAAAAAAATCCTTAGATCCAGGGTGGGTTGCTTTCCACAGCAGGCCCACAGGGTCTGCTGGGTAGCCACTGGGGGGTCTTCATGACGACTTGAATCACTAGCTTGGCTGATACTTCTTGGTTTTTGGACTGTTCTCAGGATGCTGGTATGAATAGTCCAACTACCCACCAATGGATATCAGAATGTCTTCAACCGTACCTCCAGGCACCCCAATGGAATGTCTCCTGGAAAATCTCAAATCTTTGAAGCTAACGTCTGATTTGAAGGCATCAAAATTAATATAACTCTGCAATAAGATCTGGATTAAATATCAGCTAGATGGGAGTTCAAAATGGCCATTTAATGGCACCCTAGGTCCAACTATTTTAAGGGATCTTAATACATACTGCTAGCAAACTGGTAAATGGAAGGAGGTTCCTTATGTCCATTCTATCTATCTCCGTTCCAGTCCCTCCTTGTGCTCTTCTTGTTCCCCAACCTAACTTCTCTTAGCCATGAAATCTACACAACCTCTGCGAGATGACACTATAATGCTAGATCCAACTAATGAACCACCCCCTTTTTGCCACAGACCTATCTCCACACCGCTGAAAACTCAAACTGCTGCCTCAGATTCTCCTCCTCACCAGGATGCCCCAGAGCCTGCTATCTCTACCTCTCCAGACCCCTCCCCTTCTTCTTCTGTGCCAGCTGTGGGCCACTCCAAATGACTCACATTGGCAGCTACCCTCACTCCTCCTGTCACCTGCTCTAAGGCTACAGCCAAACCTCCAAATCCTTCCTCGACACCTGACCCAGCAATGGTCCTACTTCTAAGGGAAGTTTCTGGAGTAGATGGTCTTGTCAGAGTACATGTTCCGTTCTTACTTAGTGAACTTTCCCAAATAGAAAACAGGCTGAGGTCTTATATTTCTAACTCTTCCAATTTTTTAAAGAGTTCTAGTATATCACTCAGTCTTACAGCTTGACTTTCCATGATGTTCGTATGATCCTTACTAATAACTTACATCCTGAGGAATTCAGACGAGTCTTGGAAGAGGCAAGAGTACATGCAGATGGAATTCACCAAACACATGGCACATACTCAATTGGCTCTGAGACAGTGCCGGACCAGGATCCCTGGTGGAATTACAATTCTGCAGGTGATATTTTAGCCAGGGACAGGTTCACTACATGCCTTATGGCCAATCTTAGAAAAGCAGCCTTAAAGCCAGTAAATTTTGAAAAAGTCCAAGAGGTTGTCTAGGACAAGCAGGAGAATCCATCTCAATTTTTAGAATGCCTTACGAAGGCTTTATCACGCATTCCAATCTGGACTCTGAAAACCCAGAAGGTAAGCAACTTCTGATGACCTACTTCTTTTCCCAGAGCTACCCCAACATAAGAGCTAAACTTAAAAAACTGGAGAGGGGACCCCTAACTCCTCAGGAAGAAGTCTTAGCACTGGCCTTCAAAGTGTACCATGGGAGAGATGATAAAGTCTGCAAACAAAAATACTATATGCTGGCAAAGGCTGTCCGACCAGCCCCTGCCACTGCCCCGGACTCAAGGTCTTCTAAGACTCAGGGACCACCAGGTACCTGCTACAAATGTGGTTAAAAAAAAAGTCATTGGGCAAAAGCCTGCCCTAACTTTCACAAGCCAAGAGGGTTATGCCCTAGGTGCCATCAAGAGGGACATTGGGCTGTTGATTGCCCTCATGTTACACAGAACAGGGGGACATCACTCCCAGATAACCCTCCAACTGATTTCCTAGGCTTGGGTATGGAAGACTGAAGAGGCCCAAGCTCCCCTGATCGGACCACTGCCATAATTAGCAGGTAGATATCATGGTATGCGGGCAGCCCATCTCCTTCCTGTAGGACACTGGAGCCACTTACCTAGTCCCGAAAGAGTTTTGGAGACCCACATCTTGTTTTCCTATTGTCAGGGTAGGAGGACAACCTTACTTCCCTCTCCAGATCCCACAACTTAGTTGCATTTTTAGTATACATCTCACCCATTCCTTTCTGGTAGTGCCAACATGTCCTGTCCCCTTATTGGGAAGGGATCTTCTAGCTAGGGTGGGAGCCTCTATTTCCTTTTCTCCCCACATTCACCTAAACCCAGGCTCACCAGCAGTTCCTCTGCTCCTTCTCCTAGCCAGGCAACCTACTAACACTACCATGTTATTTCCTTTACACAGCTTTTCAGGTAGATCCCTGAGTTTGGGATGTCCAGAACCCCTCTGTTGCTAAACACCATTCTCCCATTGTCATCCAATTTCTGGACTCTACCAGGTACATAACCCAAGCATTGTCTTCTTGGTAAGACCCATCTACAGCTTACTCCTGAGGACTTAATCTTCTTAAAATCTATCACTGCTTCTTGCAAAATCTGTCAAAAGTCTGACCCCAACTCAAGGTATTGTAGCACCCCTTTTCCTACCCATCAGTTTCCTTCCTGGAACTGACTGGCAACTTGACTTTACCCACATGCTCACTGTCAGGCGTGCCAAGTACCTCCTGGTCTTGGTGGACACCTTCTTGGGTTGGGTAGAGGCATTTCCCACAATTAACAAAAGGGCTCAGCCAGTCTCTGATCTCCTCCTACAAGAGATCATCCTCTGGTTTGGTGTCCAGCCTCTCTCCAATCAGACAATAGTTCTAAATTTACTTCCCAAGTCTCTGAAATCCTAGCTAAGGCCCTAGACATCCCCTGGCATTTTCACATTCCTTACCACCCTTTCTACCTTCTGGTAAGGTAGAAAGAACTAATTGCTTTTTAAAAACCATTCTTGTTAAGCTGTCACAGAAACTTCACCTTGATTGAGTAAAACTCCTACCTCTGACTCTTTTCAGGTTACGAGCTCTCCCAAAGTTATATCTCCTCATCTCTCCCTTTAAACTCATGTATGGACATCCAGTTCTAACTCCTAGTCTTTCACCTAAATGCTCTCCCCTCCCAGACCATCTACTTACCCCATTACCTTGCCACCTCCATTCTCTCCTATGGAACTTTGCTGACCACCATTTACCTCAGCCACACACTATCTCCTATCCACTGCCTATCAACATTGGAGACCAGTTCTTCTATCCCCTCCAGGTCATTGGCCTTACCTCTCTCTCTCAAATGGCAGGCCCTTTTAAAGTAATTCTTGTGACCCCTACAGCTGCTAAACTCAAGGGACTCTCTCATTGGGTCTATCTGTCTCACTTCAAACCTTTCATTCCTCCACCTAAAAATGACTCTTCTCCATACACATCAGTCTTAACAGGACGGTGCTCTGTTAAGCTCCAGAGGACAATCAGACCACCCACCTTTTCCCCAGTCCCAGAAATTTAGACTCTACTCCAGCAGCCAAGCTCGACCTCACTGGATTAGACATGAGTTTCTCATCCTCCTACTGCTGTTCATTTCTATCCAGGGTAGCCCTTATATCTGGAGATTCAAGGTTCAAGAAAGCCCCACAGATAACAGTCTTTCCAAATAGGGTCAGGAAACTGCTCCATAACTGGATGCCAGGAACCAATCCAAATTGCTACCATCCCAGTATCTGTAGTTCCATCTAAATATTATGATCTTTGTACTTGCTTTCTCTTTGACCAGACAAAAGATAATTGTAGAAAATGGCCAGACAAATATGGGGGCTGCCCATAATGGTCTTGTCAAATACATATGGTAGGATCACAGATCAATCATTTCTTCTATCAACACCACAAGACACTCTTTTTCTACATACAAGACCTATGGGATTCCAGGTGGGAGACAGGAGTTGCTGGTAAGCTCTACCATAAAAATCAGCCCGGGTCCCCAGTAAGTACCATCCATATCCAGAGAAAATATGTCTCAATTGCCCAAGCCTTAGAAAAGCAGGGGAGATAATTAAACACTCCTCTGAAGTCCTTACCTCTTTGACATCACCCCTCATAAATGGCATTAACTTGTCATTTCTCCTTTTACTTCAGACCTTGACCTCAGCATACCAACTCCTCAATGTCACCAGACCTGGACACTTTAAGGTTTGCTGATATGTGTACCCCCTGGAACTAACTCACAATTGTCATGTACAGCATCTCCAGTGATACTGCCAAGTAATGTTACCTCACCCTTTGTCAGCTGCTCTGGCTCCAGTGTCCCCATGACTCCATACCTTACTTCTGTCCCTCTCTTTAGTGTGGCAACCTGTTTTAAGGCCTCTGGGACTCATTCAGTGGGAGTGCTGAGCTCCCTAGACTGCAATAGAACCATAACCCTTAATATATCATCTCTACCACAATGCCCTACAATCCAAAATACGTCAATTCTTTATGGCACTCAGGCATATCATTGCCTACCTGCTAGCTGGTCAGGAGTTTGCACATTAGTGCTTCTTTTCCCTGAACTGGGAGTAATCCAGGGAAACAAGTCCCTGCTAATCCTATTTGTAGATATGATGGCTGCCCAGCATAGAGGGCAGTCCAAGTTGTGCCACTCTTGGTTGCTACGGGAATAGCCATAGGTGTTGGTACTGGAGTTGCAGGGATAACGACTTCCATGACCCAATATAATACATTCACTTCCCAGTTCCAAAGTGATTTTCAAAAAAATGTCTGAAACTGTGCTTACTATCCAAAAACAGATCAATTCTTTAGCAGCTGTGATGCTTCAGAACAGACAGGGGCTAGATGTCCTGACAGCTAAAGAAGGTGGTCTTTGCCTGTTCCTCCAAGAAGAATGCTGTTTCTACATCAACCAATCTGTGATAGTAAGAAATAAAATCCAGGAGCTACAGTCAGACATAAAAAATTTCAGGGACCATGAGACCTCCAGTTCTGGGATTTTTGAAAACCCCATATGAAAGTAGATACTCCCATTTGTAACTCCTCTCCTAGTCATCTTCCTGGTGTTATTATTTGCTCCCTGCCTAATTAATCTTGTTTCTATATTTCTTCAATGACAAATACAAAAAAATTTCTAACCAAACTATTAATCAGCTCCTATTAAAAGATTACCAGCCGCTGCCCACAGATGAGCCACTGTCCACAGAGGAACCTGATGCAAACGTTTACCAAGTGGATCCCGATGGTGAAAGCCAGCTATCTCCCATTGACAATGCCCCTAGACAACAGGAAGTAGCTTAAGAGACGCTACGTTCCCTTCTCACCATCAGCTTCCCCTTCCCTTTTTCTTTCCTTCTCTTTATATCAAAAAGGGAGGTATGTTAGCATCAGGGCATCCAAAGCCTGTGGCATCACATGGGTAGGTCTCACAGAGCTGTTGCCAGGGCAACAGCCACCATATTCCTAGAATCCATTGGGCTCACCTTCCACCTTTACCTGCAGCCACTATGTCAGAACCCATATAAATATAAAAATATATATATATATATATATATATATATATATATATATATGGGGAGCATTCCTCCATCTCCTCTCTCTCTCCCCCTCCTTTCTTTCCACGATACTGAATCCTCTCTCCCTCTCAATTAAACCTCTTACACGTGGAACTGTTTGGGCCTAGTGTGTGGTATGTTCTGACACGACCCGCCGTTCTAACACATCAACAAGGGTATACTTATCCGGTTTCCCATACATCTATAAGGACAGAAGAGTAGCATAATAATCTTGGTACAAACTTGTAAATGGTACCTTAAAGTGTTTTTTTTTTCAATTATTAACATTTGAAGAAATTAGAGGGAAGAAAGAATGTAGGAGTGAGAGAGCATGGAGAATGTCAGGAGAACATGGCCCACTGAATCAATCAAGCTGGCCACACAGGCTTACAGAGCTCTAAGTGGGTACTAAGCCATTCCTTTGCTCCTCTGTATGTATATTATGGCCATGGCCTTGGTATTTTTATGGGACTCATGAAAGTTGGAGTGGTGCATCTTGGCTTCTTATGCCTGCTCTTGATTTCCTTTTTCTTCTATTGGATTGCGTTGTCCAGCCCTGATATCAGGTGGTGTGCATTGTCTTATTGTATCTTGCTTTCTTTTATTTAGTTGCTGTTTCATGGAAGGAAATAGAGGGGGTATAAATCTGGAGGAAAGAGGAGGTGGGAGGAGTGGAAAGGACTCAAGGGAGGGGAAACTATATTTGGGATATATTTAGGAGAGAAGAAATTATTTCAATTTAAAAAATGAAAAATAAATTCTCTAATGCACAACTTTAAAAATAATTGAACAAACACAGTGATAAGATCTTATTCCCAGATCCATTAACCAAGTCTTTTCTCAGTCATCACCATCTAGGCCCAAACCAAGTAAAAATTCAACTGTACTCAGTTATCACAGTCTATGATGAAACAAAACAACAGTTCAACAGTTCTCAGTTATCACACAGTCTAGGCCAAACAAAACAACAGCACAATAGTTCTCATTCATCACAGATTAGGTCCAAAACAAACAACAGCTCAACTATTCTCAGTCATCTGAGTCAGGCCCAAATCAAACAACAGTTTAACACTTCTCAGTTACCACACTCCATCCCTAAACCAAACAACAGCTCAAGTGTTCTAGGTTATCACAGTCTAGGCCAAAACCAAACAACAGTGCAAATGGTTTGAGACATCATAGTTGTGGCCCAAAACAAACAACAGTTCAACTATTCTCCTTCATCATAGTCTAGGCCCAAACCAAAAAAAAGCTCAAATGTTTTCTGTTACCACAGTCTAGGCCCAAACCAAAAGACAGCTCCACTGTCCTCATGAATCAAAGTCTAGGCCCCAACCAAACAATAGCTCAACTTTTCACAGTAATTACAGTCTAAGCCCAAACAAAATGACAGTTCAACTGTTCTCAGTCATCACACTCTAGGCCCAAACAAAAAAACAGTTCAACTGTGCTCATTTCTCAAATCTAGGTACAAACCAAACAACAGTTTAACTCTCCTCAGTTAGCACAGTGTAAGCACAATCCAAACAACAGTGCAACAGTCCTTAGTTATTATAGTCTAGGCCCAAACAGAACAACAGCTCACTGTTCTCATTTCTCACTGTCTAGGACCAAACCAAACAATAGTCCAACTGTCCTCAGTCATCATAGTCAAGGCCCAAACCCAACAACACTTCAACTGTGCTCAGTTATCAAATCTAGGCACAAAGCACACAGCAGTTTAACTCTTCTCAGTTAGCACAGTCTTGGCCCAAACCAAAAAAAGTTCAAATGTTCTCAGTTATCACAACCTAGGCTGACACCAATCAATAGTTCAACTGATCTCAGTCATCACAGTTTAGGCCCAAACAAATCAACAGTTCAAATGATCTAAATTACCAAAATCTAGTCCCAAACCAAACACCATTCAATTGTTCTCAGTCATCACAGTCTAGGCCCATACCAAAAACTGTACAAATGTCTCATTTATCACAGTCTACACCTAAAACAAAAAACAGTGCAAATGTTTTCAGTCATCACAGTCTAGGCCCAAACCAAACAACTGTTCAACTGTTCTCAATTATCCCACGATAGGCACAAACCAAAGAACAGTTCAACTGTTCTCACTCATCACAGTCTAGGCCCAAACCAAACAACTCAGATACCATAGTCTAAGTCCAAACAAAACACGTGTCAACGGATCTCAATTTTCAAAGTCTTGGCCCATACCAAACAATGTTTCAACTGTGCTCAGTTATCAAATCTAGACACCAACCAAACAATAGTGCAAATGTTTTCAATCATCGTGGTCTTGGCCCAAACCAATCAATAGTTCAACTGTTCTCAGGCATCACAGTCTAAGCCAAACAAAACAACAGTTCACCTGTTCTTAGTTAGCACAGTTTAGCCCTAAATGAAAAGGTAGTTAAAATATTTTCAGTCATCACAGTCTAGGCCCAAATGAAACATCAGTTCACCTGATATAAATTATCACAGACTAGGCCCAAACCAAACAACTGTTCAACTGTCCTTAGTTATCACAGTGTAGGCCCAAAAAAGGAAAAATTCAACTGTCCTCAGTCATCATAGTCTAGGCCTAAACCAAACAACAGCTGAACTGTCCTCAGTCATCGCACTTTAGGCCCAAATCAAACAGCAGTTCCACTATCCTAAGATATGACAGTAAAGTCCAAAACCAAACAACATCTCATCTTTTCTCCATTATCACAGTCTAGAACCAAACCAAACAATGGTGTAAATGTTTTCATTCTTCACAGTCTAGACCTAAAGATAACAACAGCTAAACTATTCTCAGTTGTTATAGTCTAGGCCCAAACCAAACATCTGTTCAACTGTCATTAGTTATCACAGTCTAGACTCAAACCAAACAATATTTCACCTGTTCTTAGTCATCACAGTCTTGGCCCAAACCAAACAACAGCTCAGCTGTCCTCAGTCATCACAGTCTAAGCTCAAACCAAGTATCAGTTCATCTAATATCAGTTATCACAGTATAGGCCCAAACCAAAGAACAGCTCAACTGTTCTCAGTCTTCAAAGTCTAGGCCAAAATGAAATAACAGTGCAAATGTTTTCAGTCATCACAGTCTAGGCCCAAACCAAAGAACAGCTCAACTGTTCTCAGTGATCATAGTCTAGGCCCAAACTAAACAATAGTTCAACTCTTCTTAGTTATCACAGTCTAGCCCCAAACCAAACAACATTCAAATGTTCTCAGTCATCACAGTCTAGGCCAAAGCAAATAACAGTGCAAATATCCCAGGTTCTAACAGTCTAGGCCTAAATCAAACAACAATGCAAATGTTTTCAGTCATCACAGTTTTGGCCCAAACCAAACAACAGTTCAACTGTTATCAGTTATCATAGTCTAGATCCTGAACTATCAACTGTTCAATTGTCCTCAGTTATCACATTCTAAGACAAAACCAAACTACATTTCAACAGTTCACAGTCATCACAGTCTAGGCCCAAACAAACAACATTTACACTGATATCAGTTATTACAGTCTAGGCACAAACTAAACAATAGCTCATCTGTTCTCAGTCATCACACTCTAGGCACTAAAAAAATAATAGTTCATCAAGTATCAGTAATCACAGTCAAGGTCCAAACCAAATAACTGTTCAACTGTCCTTATTTATCATAATATAGGCCCAAACCAAACAACAGATCAATTGTTCTCAGTTATTACAGTCTAGGACCACACTAAACAACAGTTCAACTATATTCAATCATCACAGTCTAGGCCCAAACCAAACAACAGCTCAAATGTTCTCAGTTATTACAGTCCAGGCCCAAACCAAACAACACCTCAACTGATCTCAGTTATCACAGTCTTGGCCAAACCAAATAACAGTTCAACTGTGCTCAGATATCAAATCTAGGCACAAAGCACACAACAGTTTAACTCTTCTCCGTTAGCACAGTACAGACTACACACAGCAGTTTAACTCTTCTCCGTTAGCCCAGTACAGGCCAAACCAAACAACAGTACAACTGTTCTCAGTTATCACAGTCTAGGCCCAAACCAAATCACAGTTCCCTTGATCTCATTTATCACAATCTTGGCCCAAAGCAAACAACAGTTGAACTGTCCTCAGTTATCAGAATCTAGGCTTGAAGAAAACAATAGTGCAAATGTTTTCTGTCATCACAATCTTGGCCCAAATCGAAAAGCAGTTCAAATGTTCTCAGTTATCATAGTATAGGCCCAAACCAAATAACAGTTCACTTGTTCACAGTTATCACAGTTTAGCCCTAAACCAAAAGCAGTTAAAATATTCTGTTATCACAGTCTAGGTCCAAAAAATCAACAGCTCAAATGGCCTCAGTTATCACAGTCTAGCATCAAACAAAACAACAATTCAACCACTCACGGTCACCACAGTCTAGGTACAAACCAAAGAGAGATCGATTGTTCTCAGTTATCACCATCTAGGCCCAAACCAAACAACAATTCAACTATCCTCAGTTATCACATTCTAGCCCTAAACCAAACAACAGCTCACATAGTCTCAGCTATCACACTCTAGCCCCAAACTAAACAATAGTTCATCTGTTCTCATTTATCACAGCCTAGGCCTAAACCAAACAACAGTGCTAATGTTTTCACTCCTCACAGTCTAGGCACAAACCAAAGAGTAGCTCAACTTTTCTCAGTAATCATAGTCTAGGCCCAAACCAAACAACAGTTCAACTGTTCTCAGTCATCACAGTCTAAGCCCAAAGGAAACAACAGCGCAACTGTTCACAGTCACTGCATTCAAGTCCCAAACCAAAGAACAGACCAACTGTTCTCAGTCATCAAACTCTAGGCCCTAACCAAACCACAGTTCACCTATTCTCAGTTATTACAGTCTTGGCCCAAACCAAACAACTCTTGTACTCTACTCAGTTAACTGAGTCTAGGCTCCAAAAAAGAAAAAAACAACAGTGCAAATGTTTTCAGTCATCACAGTCTAGCCCAAACCAAACAACAGTTAAACTGTTTTCAGTCATCACAGCCTAAGCCAAACAAAACAACACTTCACTATTTCACAGTTATCACTGTTTAGCACTAAACCAAAAAGCAGTTAAAGTATTCTCAGTTATCATAGTTTAGGCTCAAATCTAACAACAGCTCAACTGTTCTCAGTCATTACAGTCTAGGTCAAAAGCAAACAACAGTTCAACTCTCCTCAGTTATCATAATCTAGGCCTTAACAAAACAACAGTGCAAATCTTTTCAGTCATCACATTCTAGGCCCAAGCTAAACAACAACTCAAAAGTTCTCATTTATCATAGTCTAGGCCCAAACCAAAGAAGAGTTCAATTGTTCTCAGTCATCATAGTGTATGCCTGAACCAAACAACATCTCAACTGTCCTAAGTTATTACAGTATAGTCCCAAACCAAAGAACCATTCAATTGTTGTTCATAATCATAGTCTAGGCCCAAACCAAACAACAGATCAACAGTTTTGATCTATTACAGACTAGTCCCAAAGCAAACAAGGCCTCAACTGTCCTCAGTTATCACAGTCTAGGCCCAAACAAAACATCAGTTCAACTGTCCTTAGTTATACAGTCTGGGCCAGAATAAAACAATCATGCAAACATTTTTAGTCATCAAAGTCTCGGCCCAAACCAAACAATACCTCAACTATTCTAGGTTATCACATTCTAGGTCCTAACTAAACTACAGTTCAACTATTCTCAATTATCACAGTCTAGGTTCAAAACAAACAACACTTCAAGTGTTCTCTGTCATCACAGTGTAGGACCAATACAAACAACATTGAAATGTTGTAAGTCATCACAGTCTAGGCCAAAGCAAACAACAATGCAAATGTCCCAGGTTTTAACAGTCTAGGCCTTAATCAAACAACAATGCAAATGTTTTCAGTCATCACAGTCTTTGCACAAACCAATCTACTGTTTAACTGTCCTCAGTTATCACAGTCTGGGCCCAAACCAAACAACATCTCAACTTTTCATAGTCATCGCAGTCTAGACCAAAATAAAATGACAAAACAACTATTCTCAGGGATCATATTCTAGGCCCAAACCAAACAAGTGTTCAACTGTCCACAGTTATCACAGTCTAGGCCCAAAACAAAGAACAGTTCAACTGATCTCAGTCATCACAGTCTAGGCCCAAACCAAAAAATAGCTCAAATGTCTTCAGTTATCACAATCTAGGCCCAAACCAAACAACAGTTTAAATATCCTTTGTTATTGTCTTAGTTAGGGTTCTCTAGAGTCACAGAACTTATGGTAGTCTCTATGTAGTAAAGGGATTTATTGATGACTTATACTTTGTAGTTTAACTCCCAACAATTAACTCCCAACAACAGTCATGGCAGCAGCTGTGAATCAAAGTCCAAGGATCCAGCAATTGTTCAGTCTCACAAGGCAAGCGGGCGAAGCAGAGTGAGCCTTCTTTCTTTCAATGTCCTTATATACGTCTCCAGCAAAAAGTGTGGCCCAGATTAAAGGTGTGTGCCACCACACCTTTAACCCCGGATGACCTTGAACTCATGGAGCTTTTTATGTTAATCCTGTGGGATTTGTAGCCACTATTCCTCAAGGTCTCCATGCCAAGATTCAGGTCAGAAACTTGTATCTCTCAGCCTCTAGATTAGGGCCACAGGTGAGCCTTCTAATTTTGGATTATAATTCATTTCAGATGTAGTCAAGTTGACAACCAGGAATAGCCACTACAATCCACCCCTTGTCAACTTGACACAAATAATATCCCATGTCCACATGAAACAGTAACAAAATCATGAGTACGCCTAACTCCCAGTACCAATTTGTCTTAGTTAGTGTTCTCTAGGGTCACAGAACTTATGGTAGTCTCTATGTAGTAAAGGGATTTATTGATGACTTACAGTTTGTAGTCCAACTCCCAACAATCAACTCCCAACAACAGTCAAGGCAGCAGCTGTGAATGGAAGTCCAAGGATCCAGCAATTGCTCAGTCCCACAAGGCAAGCAGGCGAAGCAGAGTGAGCCTTCCTTCTTTCAATGTCCTTATATACGTCTCCAGCAAAAAGTGTGGCCCAGGTTAAAGGTGTGTGCCACCACACCTTTAACCTCGGATGACCTTGAACTCATAGAGCTTTTTATGTTAATCCTGTGGGATTTGTAGCCACTATTCCTCAAGGTCTCCATGCCAAGATTCAGGTCAGAAACTTGTATCTCTCAGCCTCTAGATTAGGGCCACAGGTAAGCCTTCTAATTCTGGATTGTAATTCATTTCAGACGTAGTCAAGTTGACAACCAGGAATAGCCACTACAGTTATCATATTCTAGGCCCAAACCAAATAATAGTGGAAAAATTTTCAGACATCACAGTCTTGGCCCAAACCAAAAAAACGTTCACATGTTCTCACACATCAAATCTAGGCACAAACCAAACAGCAGTTCAACTATTCTTAGTCGTCACAGTCTAGGCCCAAAAAACCCAATACTTACACTGTTACCAGTTATAACAGTCTAGGCCCAAACCAAACAACAGTTCAACTGTTCACAGTCGTATAGTCTAAGACAAACAAACAACAGCTCAACTATTCTCAGTTATCACATTCTAGGCCCAAACATACAACATTTACACTGTTACCAATTATCATAGTCTGGGCCCAAACCCAACAACAGTTCAACTGTTCTCACTCATCACAGTCAAGGCCCAAAACAAGCAACAGCTTAACTGTTCTCAGTGATCACAGACTAGTCCCAAAACAACCAATATCTCAACTATACTCAGTTATCATAGTGTAAGCCCAAATCAAACAGTAGTTCAAATGTTCTCAGTTATCACAGTCTAGACCCAAAGCAAACAACAGTTAACCTGTTCTTAGTCATCACAGTCTAGGTCAAAACCAGACAACAGTTCAACTGTCCTCAGATATCAAAGTCTATGTCCAAACCGAACAACACCTCAGCTGTTCTCAGTTATCACAGTTTAGGCCCAAAACAAACATTTTAACTTGTTCTCAATTATCACAGTCCAGGCCCAAACCAGACAACAGTTCAACTGTTCTCTGTTATTACAGTCTAGGCCTAAACCAGACAACAGTTCAAGTGTTCTCATAATAGCAGTCTAGGCCCAAACCAGATAACAGTTCAACTATTTTCAGTTATTAGTCTAGGCCCAAACCAGACAATAGTCCAACTGTTCTCAGTTATCACAGTCCAGGCCCAAATCAAACAACAGTTCAACTGTTTTCAGTCATCACAGTCTAGGCCCAAAACAAACATCTAGTCAGAATCCATTTTCTTGATTTATTATTTTAACAATTAATAACATGTAAATTAATATAACAATACTCATTTTTGAGTTTTTTTCTAAAAACTCAATTGCTTTTCAATGCATTATTTCAGTTAATTCTCATATTATTGATTTTACAGGGATGTAATTACATCTATCTGAGGCAGATCAGTCCACTCAAAAGCTGACTGTTAAACAGAGATCATTGTTATTACATCATTATATCCAGCAGAGCTGCTGCTGAGATTGTAAAGCTCTCTTTCTCACAAGCTCTCTCTCTCTCTCTCTCTCTCTCTCTCTCTCTTTCTCTCTACATATGCAGGTGTGTGTATGCTCACATGTGCAAGTGATTATAAAAACGCAAGTTGAATCAGGTGAAACCCTCTAAAACCATCCACCAACCTTTTATTTATCAGATGGGATCATTCAATGGACCAGGTGCTCACTGACTAAGCTAGACTAGATGAAAAGTGGAATTTAGAAATCCATCTGTCTCTATTTCCTCAACATCAGCACTCAAAGTTCCACTTGGATTTATTCTGGGTGTTGGAAATCAAACTCAGGTCCCCATGCTTACATGGCATGCACTCTACTAACTCTCTAAAATATACAAACACACACACACACACACACACACACACACACTGAGAATTGCAGAGTTTAAAACTTACTTTCCCCGTCTGCCTGCTGAAGTGTCAGAATATTAGTTTATAAAATAAACTTCTCATAGACAATGAGAGGGGGGACAGGTAAAGTTGGTTAGGAGCCTAAGGTAAGGAAGTGCACATGTAGAATAATAGTCAAAGCACAGCAAGGGGGTTGGATCCTCTTTTGTTCCAAAGGGAGGGCTTAGCCAGCTGTGGGGGAGGCAGGCAGGCAGGCCACAGAAGGCGAGGCATGATACAGTCTCGTAGTCAATGGCATTTGTGCTATGTGGTCTTCGAGGTAAGGTACACTCACTGCCGTTCATCCCCACGCATCCCACAGAGAGAAAATGGAGTGCCCACAACACAGCATCTGCTGTTCACTGATTTAGGTAGGTAGCTGAAAGGAAAGCTATGCAGTCACTCCTGTATCTGTGAAAGTCTGCATTTTTTTTTTGAATAATCAACTTGAAATATGCCAGGAAATGTATTTGGGGTGGCATGTTTGGTTCTCTCACAGAACCAACACATGGGAAAGGAGGAAGTAAAACTGGGCAGAGATACAACAGTTCTGTGCAATGTCTGAAAATTCTAGCAGGGCCCAGGGGGAATTCCAAGACAGACAGGTCCTTCAGGGTCGACTCAAGCTGTGGGAAGAAGCCTTATCCTTATTGCATCAGTCTATGGATGTGAGGCATAGGCACTGGCCAGGACAGCAGCCTCCAGCCCAGACAAATTCTAGTGACATGGATGACAGCTGAAGACTGTCTAAGAACAAACCTTCCAGCAGTTAGAGAAACAAGATCTTTATCCCTAAAGGGCCTCGGGGCTGTATATCACAGTAGCAATGACAGTCATTGCCTACAGTTTCATTAACTTTAGTAAAGGGTAAAGATAAATTTAAAAGACTCACCATTTTTATTAATAGAGAAGCAATTTTTAACTAAGATTTTTGACGTAAGTCATGTCCTAGTCTTTGGCTAGACATGGAATTTGTTTAAAATGTAGTGATAAGAGGCGTCTATAGGGAGAGAACTTGCAGGGAGGGGGAATGGAGAGAGGAGTGGGGAGTTCGGGGTCAGGTGTGGTGAAGGACAAGAGAGATAGCTAGACGGCCATGAAAATGAATGGAAACTGGCAACTGACAGAGGTAAGGAAGTTATGTGTATCTGGAGGACAGGACATGGAATAAGGGAGGAGCCTAAGAATCAATGGGAGTGACCTTAGCTGTGACTCACCACCCTGGGGATATGGAACCTAAAAAGGCCATCTCCTTTAACCAGGCAGGAACCCCAGTGGAGTAATAGGGACACCAACCCACCCACAAAACTTTCAACCCCAAATTTATCCTGTCTACAAGAAATGCAGGCATGGGGAATGGTGTAGGGACTGAGGGAGTGGACGGACAATAACCAGCCCAACTTGAGACCCATCCTATGGACAAGCACCAATCCCTGACACTATTAGTGACCCTCTGCAATGTTTGCAGACAGGAACATGTTATCCTCTGAGAGACTCAGACAGATGCAGACACCTACAGCAAATCAGTGGATGGAGCTTGGGCACTCTTAATGGAAGAATAGGAGGAAGGATTGTGGGCTCCAAAGGGGGTGGGAACTCCACATGAAGACTAACAGAGTCAACTAACCTGGACTCTTCGGGCTCTCAGAGCCTGAACCACCAACCAAAGAACATACACAGGCAAGACCTAGGCCTCCCGGCACATATGTAGCAGATGTGCTGCTTTGTTTGCATGTGGGTCCTGAACAACTGGAACAGAGGCTGTTCCAAATGCTGCTGCCTGTCTATGGGATATGTTCCTCTATCTGGGCTGCCTTGTCTGACCTCAGTGGTAGAGGAAGTGCCTAGCCTGCCAGGGACTTGAAGTAGCAGATAGGGCAGATAACCATGAGAGCACCCAACTATTCAGGGAGAAAGGGAGGGGTGGGAGTGGGGGATGGGGGAAGGATTATGGGAGGAGGTGACCTAGAGGGGAGCAGTAAAGTGAATAAGTAAATAATTAAATTAAAATTTAAATTGTTAATGATCCTGAAACTCATTTTTTACATATTAAAGTGATGTAGACTATATTTCATAACACCTAAAGTCTCTCAAATTATAAATATGAGTATGTGTGTGTGTTGTTCAGCCTTGTATTAAAGAAAATAAGTCATATAAAAATCACAAACACATTGTTAAATCACCACTATGGTAGTGTTGAATTAGCTAAACTGCTTTGGCTCCCAGCAGGTCGCCCATGCACTATATCCACTCAAAAGCTCTGGATTCACAAATGAAAGAAACACACACACACACACACACACACACACACCAGCTAAAATGCCTCGATTAGCTCAATGGCTGGGCACTTCTAAACCTCCCCAAGGCTAGCACTCAGTTCCCTCTGGTATTCCTGAGTCAACATCTTTTAAAAAATCTCTATTTCATCTCTGCTACCCCAGCCCTAGGATCACTTTCCTGGAATCTTAAATTGTTGGCAGGCCTTTAAATCTGTTCTCCTTGCTCCCCTATCATGGCAATTTTCCTCTTCTTCTCCCTCGGTCTAAAAGTCCTGCCTCTGTCTCCCTGCTCAGCCATTGGTTGTACGGCAATACTTTCTTTCCAATTAAAGTTGGATGGTGGCAGGGACCCTCAGCATCTGGAAGCCTCACTTTTGGGAACCTGAACAGGCAAGCCTTAGAACCAATTCCCTACGCCTATGTCCTTTCCATTAAGCTGGGGAAGGTTGTCAAAAGCGTTGCTGAAGTGCTCTGTCACTAGAGAGTAGGCCAATGTAAACTTAGTTTCACTCATCCGCATCACAGTTTCAAAGTTCCACAGTTCCAACATCCACAAGACTCGAGGTTTTTTGGTTGGCGTGTCACAAGATGAAATCAATGTTCCAGCTGAGCTGAGGCTCCTTTGACACATGAGGTTTTCTTTCAAGCTCATTTAGGCTGTTCCTAGAAATCAGTTTCTTGTGGTTGTAGGGTTGAAGCTTCTGGGCGTATTCTAGATTCCTACTAGATCACTCTTACAGCAACCCAGTCTATGTTGTGTTTCTGTAACAAAATGCTTGAAATAATAAGCTTAAAAGAAGAGAAATTTTTTTGGTTTATCAGTTGTGGCCAGGTGACCTCATTACTTTTGGTTCTGTGGTGAAGTGGGGAAAGATGGCAGGGCTGTCAGAATCTAGTCACGACATGGAGAAAATATCTCAGCTCTATGTTCTCTTTATTGGAAATATCAAATAACCTAACTACCCTTTGTTCTACCTGCCTAATCTCAGAAAATGTCTACAGCATTCCAACACAGACTAGGACATAGATAATTAAATCACATCTGTCTTAAAAGAACAATTATCAATGCCCTATCAAATCCTATTGGCCACATGGGTGTAAAAGATCTATGGAGAGTGAGATCATTGAAAGAATCTAGCTGAAGCCACATTCTAGAGCCCAGAAGCAGGCTAGAGAAATTTGTAATTACATGTAGGACAACATAACCAAGTCATCACTCAGACAACAGATTTCTGAAAGTATAGAGATGTGCAAAGTCAGAAATATGTCAGGCTAATATATGTTCTAGTGAGGAAGAAATTATCTGTCAGTTTAACAAAGTTGTTCCAGGATATTAGCATTTCATTTTAATATATGCTACAGTGAAAGTCTAGAAATAATTCCAAGTAACTATGTGCTAAGACATAATAATTTCAAACATATTCAAATTGATGCATATCCCTTAGTGAATTAAGAACAGAAAATATATTCATATTTCTA